>CAUYON010012841.1:0-103399 GCA_963573935.1 Arctocebus calabarensis
GCAACAGGATAGAGGTAGAGAGTCACTTAATAACGAAAAAAGTAAATTCACAAGTAAGATATCACAGTCCAAAATGTGTAATCACCTATGAACACAGTGTGGTGAATTCTTTTTTTTTTTATTATTAAATCATAGCTGCGGCGTACATTAGTGCAATCAAGGGGTACAATGTGCTGGCTTCATATACAATCTGAAATGTTTTCATCAAACTGTTTAATATATCCTTCATGGCACTGTCTTAGTTATTGTATGAAGACATTTACATTCTGCATTTAGTAAGTTTCACCTGTACCCTTCTAAGACACACCATAGGTGTGGCCCCACCAATTATCCTCCCTGGTTTTCAATTTCTTAAAGTGGAATGAGAGGCTACAAATGGCCTCCAACTGCCCCCCAGCAAACATTATAACCTGTCCCTCTATAACCCTTGGAGTGTCCCCTGGGAGCCCTTGAGCTCTATGGAACACACTTTGAGAACCCTGGAGTAGGCGAGTGGGGGGCAGGACCAGGTACTCAGAGCAAGAGCTGTTCGATGATATAAGGTAAGCCCTGGGCTGGCTTACCTATGGAAGCTGAGTCCCATTCTAAGGCCTCCCTTACCTGAGAGCCAGCCTGTCTCTTTGTGACTAGCTGTTCTCTTCCCTCCTCCTGGGTCTGCTCCACTAAGGGACACAAAGACCCCTTGATTTTGCCAGATAGACAGCAGCCTTAGAAGACCATGCCAGGGGAGGATCATGCCCCCTCCTCAGTCCTGGATGACTCCACCTTCCAGTGCTGGAAGCCCCTGTCAATGGCAACTTCCTCAACCTCAAGGCAGGCAGGGGCAGTGCCAGGCCTGCACCCGCAGCTAGCTGCTGAAACTGCAGCCTGGTGACTGAGGGGACCTCTGGCTGCTCCCTTTAGGAATCCCTGTTGAGCATTCTTGAGCCTGGTGCCCAGCAAGCCTGGAGATCTCACCAGCCAGGAATTCTCAAAGGTCAGAGATAGAGAGCTCTGCCTTCTGCTTCCTGGTCCTACACCCTCTCCAGAGCACTTAGGCCCCACCCCAACTGCCAGGATGAGGACCCCTGGAAATGAGCTCCTCCCCTTCTGGGGGACGCCTCTCGTGTCAGCCCCTTTCCTGCAATGGAAAGACGGTCCAAGACCTGCTGGGCTCTGCCTGTCTGAAACCAGCACAGTCCTGGAGGCGGCCCGGGAGGGGCATTGAAACCAAGAATCCTCTGCCTTTGGCCTGGGCCAGGCCACTGTCACCAAGGGGAGCACCTGAGTGAATGCACATGAGCAGGAAAATAGGGGTCACTCACTTGCAGAAATGGGAATAAGAAACAGGTGTGGGTTTCTTTGTCCTGGGAAGACAGCACAGCTACGTTTTTCCTCAGTCTAAACAATATGTAAAAGCCAAGAGGCTATTTGAAGTGGTTGTGGGTGGCACCCTACGTCCAGCCAGGTTGTCTGTGCGGCCCTCACCCACTCATTCATGGCCCTGCTCCCTACCCAGGAGGGTCTAACACGCTGTGCCATGGTGAGGCAGAGACCCCCATCCCCGTCTCCTAGCACAGGCCTTGACTGTGCCTGGAGGGGCCAGATCGCTGACTCCTCACTCTGGTGGAGTGACTCCTGCTAGCCCCTGGGACCAGGGCACATAGGTCACTGTCAGGACTGAGACCATGCCATGGGTCAGGAGTCAGCCAGCCCTCAAGAAGCTAACCCTGCCCTCATCCCTCCTGCCCTCTGCCTCCAGCCTGTTCCACACCCAAAGGGGCCTCAACTGGCTGGCCATGTGCCTTCAGGGGCCTCCACATATACCAAGAGACACCTCAGCCCTGCTCTTGACAACCTTTGACAACGAATGGACCCTAATGAGGAAATCCGGGCCAGAAACAGAACCCCGTCCAGTCAGCTCATCTCTCAGACTGCCAAGATCCCTGCCAGGATCTGATGGGTTCCATTCCCCAGGAGCCACACTGGGCTTAGTTTATATGCCCACGAGGCAGGGCAGGGGGCACTCAGTGCCTCTGGGGAGCTGGGGCTGTGCAAAGCCCTCCCTAGTCAGATGTATCTTGGTCCCCTCTTCTTGGAGTCCTGGTTCTGCCCTGGGTGTGCCCAGAACTACCCATCTCTCTCCTCACAGATCCAAGCCCTGTGTCTGTGTTGGGTTGGCCTGTCTCCTGGCCTCAGCCCTACTGCTGCAGGGAGTCCCCAGACCTGGCTCAGGTGCCAAAGAACCCTGGGGAAGAGGCCCCGGACTCCCTCGTGTGCTGCAAGGTGCCACAGGCTATAAGGTGCCAGCATCTGGACAGGCCCATGGTTCCTTGATCCTAAGAGGGGCGAGGCAGGGTGGGATCTGGGCTGACTGCAGCCTCTGAGCGCCAGCCCCACTCACCCTCAGGAAGTAGGCAGGAACCCTTGGAAAGGAGGCAGGTAAAACCCTGACACAGCCTCTTCTAGCTCCTCCTGGCTGAGGACAATGATGACCTGGTCAGCATTCAGTCAGCCAGGAGCCTTTCGCCAATTAAAATGGAAATGCCGCTCTGCTGGGGTCCCTCAACCCTGTGATTTGCTGGTGGGGGTTGGAGTGAGGATGTTTACACAGACATGCAAAGAGGATGCCCAGCAATTCCTCTCAAGGGCTTGCTGGTTGATTTAATTAAGGCCAAATCAGACACAGTCTTTGGCTCTCCTTGGGCCTCCCAGAATGGCTGTGCTCAGTCAGACCTTCTTTCCTCTTCTCTGAAAATTGCTCCCTCTGCCAGCCGACCCCCTGCGATCCTGCATCTCCCCCCACATCAGGGCTCCCTGCAACCCTGAAAGTCCCCTCACTCCAGGTCCTCCTGCTGTACCCTGTACCTCCTCTAACTCCTGGCCTATGGGGAGGGGAGACACCTGCAGGGCCACCCTGGGGAGGCTCACACTGGCAGTGTGTGCTCCAAGAGCAGGCCACAAGCGTGCCCAGGGTGGTGAGCAGGGTCACGTCCTCCTCAGCAGCTCCGTGTGAGGGCTGAGCAAGGTGAGCACGCTTCAGGCCTCAGGTGGGCCTGGCAGGGGATGCTTCAGAAGGATATGGCTGTTGAGATGGAGCCCAGGAATCTGGCAGCAATCCACAGCTTCCAGATCCCTTGGCAGATGCTGAGACAAAGGCATAGGGCAGAAGAAAGGGCACAGCACCCCAGTGCCTGAGACACACTGAGCATAGCACAGCCGGTAGGGCTCTCTGAGGTCCAACGGGAAGAAGGGGTGGACTCCCCTCACCCTCCACCCTTTAAACCAGAGCCAGCCCAGCCAGGGGGCTGCCTGCCTGTCTCAGCTGGTACTGTCTCCAGCCCTTGGGCAGGATGGGGACACAGCCTCCTGTGTCCACACCAGCACCCACACCTTCTCCAGCTTCCAGGAGCCTCATTCCTCATCACCCTGGGGCGCTGGAGCTAGAGGCAGAGGGCATAAGCTCTGTGCAAACATCCTGCCTTCTCCCCAGGATATTTTCTTTAATAAAAGACCACGGAAATGTCAGCTAGTCTAAACAAATAGCTAAGTTTTACAGAGGAGAGCAGCCTGTGTACAAGGACCTCCAGGGCCCATTTTTGGGAAATTATGTGCCAGAAAGGAAACACAGACTCCTTTCTAGGGGGTCAAGCGTTTAGGCTCCAAAGAGACAGGGCTTGCAAAGTCCCAAAGAAGGAAGGTTCAGGTGGGCCCTGGACCTGGTGCAAGGTGTCTGTCCCAGGTGCCTGTGGAACCGGGGTCCCATCAGATGAAGGCTTCCTCCTGAGGCCCCTCCACAGGGCAAGCAGCAAAATGCCTCTCAGGGCTCTCGCTCTTCCTTTCCCCTGCAGGAGGTCATTTCCTGAAGCCCTGTCTTCCTCCTTGTTCATAATCTCTGTTAGGGGAGGCCCCTACTTGAGGTCTGACCTAAGGGGTCCTGCCAGGAAGAGGCGGGAAGTCCAGTATCAGGGAAGAACTCACAACCCTGTGTCTGACCGCCTGGAGCCTAGGCCCAGCCAGTGGCAGGTGGGGACAGAAGAGAGACTCTTGGCACAGGACCCTGTAGCATCCAGGGAGCTGAAATCTATTCAGCGTCAAGAGGCATCTCTGTGATCTTCCTGTACGAATAGCATGCTGGCCATGTGGGCACCCACACTCTCCTGGGCAGGAGGAAGTGGGTGGGCAGGGTCCAGGCTGCCTTCATAGTCAAAAAGGGCTCCGTGTGGGTTCAGCTTCCGTGGAAGGCAGGAGTTACGTGTGCAAAAAGAGCCAACACTGTCGAGGCTGTCAGGAGAGTGAAGCTGAGCCTTCAGGGGCCAGGCGCAAGCCCACCTCAGTCAGGACGGCCATGCTGAGCAGGTCGGTGAGGAGCCTCAGAGAAGCCTGAGATCAGCTCCAAATGCAAAGCAGGCTCTCTGGGGCTACCACATGTGGGGAAAGGCACAGGGTCTGGATCCCATGGGCAGGGCTGGAGCCCCAGTTCGGTGCCTGATAACACCCAAGGAAGTCATGGGATCTGCCGAAGCCCCATTTCCTCATCTGTGAAATGCGGACGTGATTTCCAACTCAGACCATGACCCTAGTGCTGAGCTGGGCTTGGGCACTCAGTCTGTGGCACTCCATCTCCCTCCCCGAGCAGAGGACACCACCCATCTGCCTCCGGATGGCAGATGGCATTTTCCCAAAATGACCTCAAAAGTTATTTCTGGTTCCCCCATGTTCTCTCAGAGCCTTGCTGCTCCCCCACCACGAGGGAGTCTGGATCCCAAGACAGGGGGTGGCTGTGGGCAGAACCTGTACAACCCTGTCTGGATAGGGGTTTCTCTGCAGAGTGAAATTGGAGGTGAAGTCAGATAAAGCAGCCTGGTTTTGCCCAGTTCTCCCTCTCAGAGGCTCCCCCTTGGAGCCCTGTCTCCAGGTCATGAGAAGGCCCAGGGCTCCTGGAGAGGCCACATGGAGACATCTTGCCTGATGGGCCCAGCGACAGACTCTACCATACCAGTGGGCAAAAATCTGCAGGTGACTGCCACCAACTCAGCTGACATGGGTAGAGCAAACTGTCCCCACTACACCCCACCCAATTTGCAGTTTCAGGAGCAAAATCAATGTTGTAAATTAAGCTAGTGAGCTCTGGGGTGGTTTGCTTTGGACTATTCTGTCCCTCTCAGCCTGAGGCCTGACCACAGGGCTGGGTGGTATCCAGAACTCCCAAACCTCAGGAATACAGCCTCTTACTGTGAGCCACATGCTGAGCCTCACATTGTCTCATGTAACCCATGAGAGAACCCCAGTAGTCAGGGCTGTTTTTGGCTGAGGCTGGGTTTGAACCCGCCACCTCCAGCACATGGGTCCGGTACCCTAATTCTTTGAGCCATAGGCACCGCCCAAGGCTGTTATTTTTGACAGGAGAAAACTGAGGCCCAAGATGGGCTAAGTAAGTCTCTATCCAAAATGTCCTCACTTGACCTTGAAGGAGGAATACAGAAATGATTTAAAAGCCCCCGCTCCAGTACCCTTTCCTGCACCCCCCGTGCCAGCCACTGCCACCCGTGCTGAGGGGGCAACAGTTCTCAGCCATGATTGCACCATCAATCAATATTTTTAATTACTTACATGATTGACTAATAAAATTCTCCACCGACTAATTGATTTTTTGATCAGGGAGAGCCCCTATTTTTATTAGAAAGCTACTTAGATGAATTTTTTTTTCACCTAAATGGGAAGTTGTATTTCTTTTGGTCATTTTGGAAGAAGAAAAATGGGACACAGCAGGAACAAGAAGAGACCCCTAGGCCAAGATCTATGGCCCAAACTGAGAGACTGTGGTAATTAATGACAGCCCATCACCATGTGCTCTGACAACAAACACCCAGTACCCAAGGCAGAGAAGCAGACATTGGCCAAAGGGGCCAGAGAGATTGGTGGGCAATCTTGGGACACACTCCATCCAACCACCAGCTGCTTTTATCATTTTAAAATGTGAACTGTTAACTCTCCTAGGCTTTAAATTATAAAAGAAGCTCATTCCTTTCATATAATTTGTAAAAGACAAGCAAATCTATCAAAACAATAAAAGAGGGCTTCCCAGCTGGGGGCCAGTGACCCATGGGGCAGATGGCAGGAACACTTGGAAGAAGCTGCAAGGCTGAATGAATCATTACCATAAAACCAATCTGGGAGGGCGGCGCCTATGGCTCAATGAGTAGGGTGCTGGCCCCGTGTGCTGGAGGTGGCAGGTTCAAACCTAGCCTGGGCAAAAAAAAATCAATCTGGAAACCCATCCTTTACCCACACCAAACTACTTACAAGCTAACATGGTGGGCTTTCTGTTTTTGTTTTTCTTTCACCAGATTATCCTATCCTATCATAGATCCAGTTTAAAGACGTCCCTCAACTTACAACACTCTTTAAAAGATGTGTTTGTAAATGGCGCCAGAACAGGCTGAATTCCTGTCTTGGTACCTCTCCCTGTGGCACACACTGAGGTCATCTCATGCCGGTCTTAGGCGTAGAGGTTACCACTGAGCCCTCAAAGACACAGGGACCGAGAGACTCTCAGGCCATACAGCCTGCAGAAGACAGGCCATCTAGCTCTCCCCGGGGGACACTGTTCAGGATCACCTGGAGGTTCAAGACTGTGGATTCCTTTGCTGTGACCTGCCTTTGGCCTTCTGTGAGGCCCTCAGACCTACAGGGTCAGGGAGCTGCCCCAAAGCTACTATCTACATTGTGAGATCCAGAACATGTGGGTAATCTAATTCTATTTTTAATGGAAATAAAATCCACTGGAGTTTTCTTTCTTATACAAAAATAACATCTGCTCAAACCAAAAAATGAGAAATAAAAAACCACAAGGGAAGAAGAAAGTCACTTCTCCTCCTCTCCTTCGAACTAATGACATGGAAAGGAAATGTGGGGACACTCAGTGCACCCAGAACTTCATTTCGGTGGTCCTTCCCTCCTAGGGAGCCCCTCCCCATGGCCCAGCCTGCAGCCCCCTTCCAGATGACCACTCAAGGATATCTCACCTTTGGCCCTTTCCATCCCTCCCTCCTCCACCACCTGGAGTCTAACGCAACCACACTGGACCTTCTAAAGGCACTTCAAGGTGTCCTGTCCCCAACAAATGGGCCTGGCCTCACAGATGGCCCTTGCCACCACAGCAGGTGAGAGATTCATCTTCCAAACTCTCAATTCCAAACTCAGGTCAACCAACGCCCCACCCCACCAGGGATCCCAGCCCTGCCGCCTGCTGCCCCTCCAATTGCCCATGGCTCGACTGCCCTCCTGATGTCCTCACCCCCTGGCCATGATTTTCAATGTCATCCTAAAAGAGCAGATCCTGCCACGAGGCCTCTTCTCACCACTGCTGCCCCCTCACCCTCGCTGCTCCCCTTACCCCTCTAAGGGAAGCCCAGGGTCCCTATCTCAGCCTTCAGGCCCCACAGAGCCGGCCCTACCACCAGCATCTCCCTGTCCCTCCTGCCACTGTGTGCAGGTGCCTGGGCCTCTGTGCTGCAGGGCTTGTGGGCACCTAGCTGATTCAGGAGGCTGTACCAAGAGGCAGGAATGGGGGGGAGAGGGAAAGCAGTAAAGAGGTCCTCAAGGGGTGTTGCGGGTACTGCCCCCCACCCTGAAGCTTCTAGAATCATCCACCGGAGGACCTGTGTTCGAGTGTTGCCTGCTTTACCTTCTTGCACCTCTGTCTGCACTTGAGCCTGGCACTCCTGGCCTCTGGAAGTCCAGAGGCAGAGGGTGGGCAGAAGAACACGGGTTGGAGGTGGGTCTTAAGGCACAGCCTGTCCCACAGCAGAGAAGGTAGTAGCGGGTAGCCTGGGCATCTTGTCTCAGGCTTGGCCTGTTCTTCCTCCCCTAGGACACATGCCTCTATCACCTCTTTCAGATCCTGTGGGCCCCTGTGGATGCTGCAGCCCCCTCTCCCCACACTCCAGCCCCCTTTCTTGCACGAGTAAGGAGGTGACACCTGTTGATGTCGTGCATGTTTACAATTTGGTTTAGTCACTGGTCTCACCCACCAGCACACAAGCTGTTCCATTTACTCCCCCCTGTACCTAGCACAGCCTGGTACACAAGAGACAGTTCTGCCTCTCGTCTGATGGAACAGGGAATCAGTTCCAGTGAAATGAAAAGTGGATCCAGAGGAAAGATGTAGCTAAGAGAAACAGTAGTGGTTGCTCTTAAGTAATTTAATCTTTTAGTATTTATTATGGCAAAAATTTAAATAGCTAGAAAGCAAACAGAATAGAACAATGAACCCCCACCTTCAACAATCACCAACCTCTGGACCTCCAACTCCTCACCTCTACTCAATTACTGCAGTTCTTCTTAAAATATATGGACGTTGTATAAAAACAAAAATCAACCAAACGAGAAAATTAAAGCCTTGTTACTCAGAGCTCACTTTAGCAAGGGAGTCGACCACCATCCCTTGCATTTGGCAGAGGACAGAGGGTTGGGAAGGCTTCATAGAGGAGAAAAGGGACATCTTCCACTGTGCCCTGATCCGAGGCTGTCTGCCTAAGGGAGCTAGAGGTGGCTCACAAGAAGCAGGTACACTATGGAATTGATTAGGGGGAAATATTTGGCTTTTTCTGGTTGTCCCTAAACTGGAACTAGGAACAGAAATTAAGGGAACTTTCAGTTATTAATCAAGACCTTGTCATTTAGGCCCAATTTTTTTTTTTTAAGTCAGGGTCACACTGTATTGCCTGGGCTAGATTATAGTGGGGTCATCATAGCTCATTACAACCTCCAACTCCGGAGCTCAGATAATCCTCCTGCCTCAGCCTTCCCAGTAGCAGGAACTATAGGCATGCATCACCATGCTCAGTTAAGTTTTATATTTTGGAAGAGATGGGGTCTCCCTATATTATACAGACTGGTCCTGAATTCCTGGGCTTAAGCCATCTTCCCACCTTAGCCTCTCAAAGTGCCAGGATTACAGGCGTGAGCCATTATACCTGGCTACAGCCAATTGTTACAGAAGTTATTGTTTACCTTCCTGAATGACCTGACCAACAGTAGTCTAGCCACTTAGGGTATTTATTGTAGGTAAGGGGGTTGATTTCTTGGGCAAGTTGCTCCAAATTATGGGTGAAGGTCCTGTTTTTATACATGGTCTAGCCTGTATAGTTTTGATAAATGGGAACACCTAGTCAACACTTATGCCAAACATGATATAGAATAAAGTTTAAATTACTTTTAATGCCTAGAAGAAAAAGGAAGTTTAGTAGATATTTAATAAATATTGGCTAAATGAAAGGAAGATGAATGAAAGAATAAGTGAATACAATAAAAATCCGAAATCCTTGCTAGCCTGGGAGGTTGTTGGGATGCAGGGTAGAAGCAGGTGAATACCCTCATTTCTTGATAGAGGAAAATATAGATGCTGATTAAATTGATGGAGAAATCTGACTATCCATATTAAAAATTGAGAGTGACTACCAGAAAAATAAAAATAGACTGGGTAGCTTTCAGTGACATAAACATGAAAGCAAAGAAAATTCGATTTGGTCTTCTATTTGAATATTTTTGGAAGGCTTACTAATGTCCCAAGCATTAGTAATACTCTAGGCGTTAGAGGTGCAACAGTGAACAGGCAAAAATTCCCTTTCCTCAGGGAATTTACATCCTTGTGAGAAAAACAGAAAGTAATCCAAATAAGCAAGTAAGTATAGAACATATTTAGCTGGTGATAAATGATACGGAAACATGCAGGGACAGGAGGAAGCAAGTGCCTAAGGCAGTTTGCAACCAGAGGGATGAGAAGCCCAGGTAGAGGGAATCAGAAGTGTAAAAACACAGTGCTGAGGCTGTGGCTTGGCTGGTGCAGTCAGGGCTCCCTTTTGGCTGAAATGGAGTGATTGAGGCCAAAGAGGAAACAGAGTGGTAGAGTTTACTGACAGACGGGGTCAGGGCTGTGTGGTAGGCAGCCCAGGATGGTCCCCAGGGCCCCCTGTATTCTCATCCTTGTGTAATCCCTCCCCTTCACGTGTAGGCTGGACTCTGACTCACTTCTGAACAATAGAATATGGTGAGAGTGATGAAACATCACTTCCAAGATTAGATTATTAAAAGACCGTGGCTTCTGCCTTGGATGTTCTCACTTGCACTCTCTTGGATCACTCATCTGGGAAAAGCCAACCATTATGTCATGAGGACACTAAGCCATTTGCGGAGAGGCCCAGGTGACAAAGAACAAAAGTCTCTGGCCAGCAGCCTAAAAGGAACTGAGACCTACCAAGTTAGTGAGCTGGAACTGATCCTCCCTCAGTCGAGTCTTTGTATGAGACTGCAGCCCCAGCCAACCACGCAACTGAATCCTCATAAGAGATCTTGGGCCAGAAGTGCCAGCTAAGCTGCTCTGTTCTGCAGAAATGACAACAAAATATATTCTTGTTATTATCAGATACTTTTTTTTCAGGGTGCTTTATTATACAGCAATACAGCAATAGTTATCTATACAGCAATAGATAACTAATAGAAAGAAAAGAGCTACATTTGACTTGAGCAACTAGACGAATGCAATTGCTATTTACTAAAATGGGGAAGAATGTGGAATAAACAGAATTAGGGAAAAATAATTTAACTTTGAATGTTGAATTTGTGATGCTTTTAGATGTGTACATATTGCAAGTCAATTAAGCAGTGGGCATATGAGTCTGGAGTCTAGGAGGAAAGTCTGGGCTAAAAATACATCTTTGGGAATCATCGGTATATAGTCTGTATTTAAAGCCCGGAAAGTAGATGAATCACCAAGGTAAGAAGAGCAGATAGAAAGGAGTCGAGGACCAAACACTGTGCCCTGGGGCATATCTACTTTAGGAGGTGGAGAGATGAAGGAAACAGCCCATGAGAGAGGAGGAAAAACTAGTGGAGAGAGTTCCAAGGAGGGGGAACATCAAATGCTGTGGATGGATGACCTAAGACACGGACCAGGAGAACTTGACCACTGGTGGCCTTTGATGGGACACTGTGGGGTAGAAGAAAATGTAGTGATTAAAGGGAAGAAGAAAATTTGGATAGTACCCAGGAATCTGAAAGAGGTTGAGAAAGGCTTTTGGTTTTGAAGATGAAAGAAATAACTGTATTTTTGGTGAAATGTCCAGTGAAAAGGGAAAAATTGAGAGAGTAGCTGGAGCAATGTCCCTGCTTAGGAATGAGATGTTGGAATCAAGCCCGCAAGAGTCTCATCAGGAGCAAAGACAGTCTATGCAAGCAAATGTAGAGGGAAATACTTGTAAGTGTGTAGCTGTGAGTGGCGCTTGTGGACATAACTCTCCTCATGGCTCTGTTTTCTTTGTGAAATATACATATGTATAAAGCAAAGTATATTGTGTCTGTTTGAGAGTATGGTTCCTCAAGTGAGAAAGAAGTTTTAGGAGACTGGTTTGGAAGTCTAGAAGGAATGAGTCAGAGACTAGAGTGTGAACTACAGGCAATGCTGTGAGGACCTGGAGGTCAGGGACCATAGATTTGAAACCAGCTACACGGTTATGGGCTTTTCTCTAACTTGTCAGGCTGTGAGGTGCAGACACAGGTAAGCAAAAGCAGGTTTAACCAGGATGGAGACTTTGTTATGAACAAGGGCATAGGAAAGAAATGAGGACATGAACAGCGAAGGGACAATGAAAAATGGATAAACCCACTGGATTTTCAGTCCTGGTGAAATTGAACAAAAACTGTAAAAAGGAATGAGAGAAAGGAGATAAGAAAGCATAATAAGTAGAAAACAAAAACAAGATGTCAGGAATAAGTCAAATCATATGGAATTTCACAATAAATGCAAATGGGTTGGGCAGTGCCTGTGGCTCAAAGGAGTAGGGTGCCGGCCCCATATGCTGGAGGTGGCAGGTTCAAATCCAGCCCCGGCCAAAAACTGCAAAAAAAAAAAAAAATAAATAAAGTAAAATAAAAATATAAATGGGTTAAATTCCACTATTAAGGACTATTAAGAAATGTCCTCAGACTGAATTAAAACAAATTCCATCTGTATACTGTTTATGAAAGACACACAAGCTCTCTGTCTCTGTCTCTCTCTCTCTCTCTCTCTATATATATATATATATATCAGAAAAGATTAAAAATATAAGAAAAGGGAGAAAAGTACACTAGGCAAATACCATCTAAAAGGTTGTGTATCCATGTGAATTCCAGGGAAAACAACAATCTAGGCAAAAAGTTTTAGAAGGGACCAAGAGTCATAATTCATATCCATAAAAGTTATAATCCATCAGGAATGTATAGTAGTTATAAAATGTTTATGTACATAATAATATGAGGGAAATTGTGAAATTCACAGTCACAGTGGTAAATTTTAGGATATATTTTTCAGAAACACATGGATAAAATACATCAAAGAGAAAAAAACATAGACAATTTGAATTACAATAAACTTAATTGTGTATATGATAAAAATTTTACCAAAAAGGAGATAATTTATATTTTTTCATGCACACACATCATATATTGAGCCTCAAAGAAGTTTCAAGTGAGTTCAAAAAATCAGAATTCCTAAGACTACTATTTATACCAATGAAATTAGGCAAGCTGCAGAGTGGAAGAAAATATTTATAGACCACATATCCAACAACAAGTTGATATCTTACCTAGAATTTAAGGTGAACTCTGGTTAAAAGATAGGAACAGACATTTCACCAAAGTTGTTATACAAGTGACAAGCAAACATCTGCAAAAATATTCAAGTTTTTAGGGAATTGCAAATTAAAATCACAATGAAATATCACTATCAGAATAGATAAAATTAAAAGTAGTGACAATATCAAATGCTGAAGAGGATGTGGAGAAACTGGATTACTTATGTATTGCTGGTGGGGTGTAACATGGGTAACTATGGACAACAGTCTGTCAGTTCCTTTAAAAAAGAAAAAACTAAACATACAACTACCATTCGGCAAGGTGGCTCACATCTGTAATCCTAGGACTCTGTGGGGCTGAGTGGGTGGATTGCTTGAGCTTTGGAGCTTGAGACCAGTCTGAGCCAGGATGAGACCTCATCTCAACTAAAAATAGAAAAACTAGCCAGGTGTTGTGGGGTGTCTGTAGTCCCCGCTACTTGGGAAGTTAAGGCATGAGGATTGCTTGAGCCCAAGAATTGAATTTGCTGTGGGCTATGGCCCCATAGCACTCAACCCCAGGGCAACAGAGTGAGACTCCATCTCAATAAAATAGAATAAAATAAACATACAACTGTCATGTGATCCAATAGTTGTTATTCCAGAAAAATGAAAACTTGTATTCACACCAGGACATGTTCACAAAAATGTGTAGCAGTTGTACTTGTAATAGCCAAAAGCTGGAAAGAACCAGGTCTCCCTTATGTGAAATGATTAAACTTTGGCACATCCAAACCCATGAAATACTACTTGGTAGTAAATAGGAGCAAACTTATGATACGGGCAACAACCTGGATGACTCTCCAGAGCATGAATGGTAAAAAACAGTCCCATAGGTTACAAGTTGTGTGATTTTCCTTGAAATGACAGTAGAAGTGGAAACCTGGGCTCGGCACCTGTGGCTCAACAGGCTAAGGCACCAGCCACGTACTCCTGAACTGGAGGATTCAAATCCAGCTGAGGCCTACCAAGCAACAATGCCAGCTGCAACCAAAAAAAAATGGCCAGGCGTTGTGGCGGGTGCCTTTAGTACCAGCTACTTGGGAGGCGGAGGCAGGAAACTCGCTTGAGCCCAGGAATACGAGGTTGCTGTTATGCCACAGCACTCTATCTAGGGTGACAGCTTGAGGCTCTGTCTCAAAAAAAAAAAAAAAAAAAAAAGAAGTGGAGACCTGATTCGTGCCTTCCAGGGATTGAGGAAAGGCTGGGGAAGGAAACAGATGTGGCTACAACAGCAGAAGTTGTGTCTCCACTGTATCAATGTCAAATCCTGGCTCTGATACTATATTATAGTTTTGTAAAATGTTACCACTGGGAGAAACTTGGTAAAGGGTACAAGAATCACTCTGCATTACTTATTACAAATGCATGTAAATCTATAACTTTCTCAAAATAAATTTTTAATTTTAAAAGTATGATGATGGAACAGACTTGAATCCTAGCTGTGCTCTTTAATTACTAGAGATTTTACTATGCAAAAAGTCAATTACTAGAGATTTTACTATATTAAAATTTTTTATTATATTTATACAATAATTTATATTAAAAATTTTACTATATTAAAAATATTATTGCAGGGGAAGTTATTCCCAAGGAAAATAAGGCACCGAGGTGCCTAGAAGAAAGGATGAGAACTTAGCCTAGATAAAAATGCAAAACGTCTGCGAGGCTAGAGATCTTGTAGATAATAAAAGGCAAAAGACAGAATAGGAGGGAAAATCCACTACGTAATGTACAAAATAGAAAAGAAGCTTAATACAAATACAAAAAGCATCCCATTTAGTAAAACAAAACCAGTCTAGTTGAAAAATGAGCAAATATTATGAAAATTTTACCAAATATCTAGAATATGTGAAAATATGCTCATCACATCACTAGTGATAAGTCAGATATAAATTGGAATACCTGTGAGATAACTCTTCATTCTTAACATATTGACAAAAAAAAATTTCCTTAAATCTTTAATTTGGAAATAATTTCAAACTTACAGAAAAGTTAAAGAATAATGCAAAAAACTCCCTTCATGGCCGAGTGCGGTGGCTCACACCTGTAATCCTAGCATTCTGGGAGGCCAAGGCGGGTGGATTGCTTGAGCTCAGGAGTTTGAGAACAGCCTCAGCAAGAGCAAGACCCTGTCTCTACTAAAAAAAAAAAAAAAAAAAGTCAGGACCAGGTATTATGGTGGGTACCTGTAGTCCCAGCTACTCTGGAGGCTGAGGCAAGAGGTTTGCTGGAACCCAAGGTTGCTGTGAGCTATGACATTTACCCAGCATGACAGAGTAAGACTCTGTCTCGGGGGGTGGGGTGGACTCCCTACATGATTTACCCAGATTCACCACTGTTCACATTTTGCCTCATTGGTTTTCTTTTCTCATCTTCTTCCACGTTTAAATGTATCTATAATTTCTTTTCTGAAGCATTTAACAGTAAGTTGCATCCATCCATGCTTCCTTACTAACAAATGTTTAAACCTTATCTTCTATAGACAAGTACTTGTTCTCACTTAAGCATGGTACATTAATCAAACCCTGTACAAGAAAGTTAGCATTGATATCAGACTATAGTATGTGGTATATTGATGCAATGCTATTATCTAACATGAAGTTATTTTCTGATTTTGTCAACTGTCCTGATCTTGTCCTCGACAACAAATTTTTTTCCATCCAGGATCACATATTGTATCTGACTGTCTTGTTCTTTAGTCTGGAGCAGTCTCCATCTTCTTTTGCTTTCATGACATTGAGATTGAAAGCAAACTGTCCTCTTATAGAACGTGCCTCAATTGGGGTTTATCTGATGTTTCCTCAGGATTTTCAACAGAAGTATCACACACATAGGAATGTCCCACACCAGGGTGGATATGGGCGTTTATCCCATTACTGATGATATTAACTTTGATTATCTGATTAAGCCGATATTTACTGGACTTCTCCATTGAAGGTGCCTATTTTCCTTTTGTAATAAACAAGTACTTTTGTGGGCACATACATTGAATCTATGTGATTCTCTGTTTCAGTTCAACTTTCACCCTTGCATTTAGTATCTACTGATGATTCTTGTCTGAATCAATTATTGTAATTGTTGTTAAATGATGATTTTTCTAAATTCAATCCACATCTATTAGCTGAAATTCTACCTCAAGGGCAAGCTTTTCCTTCTCTTTTTATTTTGAATCATCAAGGGCTCATGGAGTTTTATTTTATTCAGTAGTTAGTTCATTGCTGTCATTCATTTTGATACTCAAAATGTCCGAGTTAGGCCAATGAGATCCCCTTGAAGTCGCCACCTGTGTCTTTTCGACATGTGCCCACCGTTCTTTGAGTACTTCATTACTTTCTGTCACAGCAAGATGTTCTGACCTCATTTTTTACCCTGTGCCAGCCCTGGAATTATTTCTCCAAGGAGCTCCTTTCACTGGAGACAATATTTAGAAACAAAAATCTGTGCCCTGGATATACTTGGGCATTTGTAAAACTGTCAAAGATTGAAAGTATCCGGAATTCATGAGGTCATGGGAAGCTAGCACTCATGTTCTCACTTATGGGCAGAGTTACCGGCGCAGCAATCTGGGGGGACATTCCTGTAAAACATTGTGATGTGCTTACTTGCAAACAGCCATACAACTGCAGGAACTTATTCAACACAAACTAGCACGTGAGTGCACAACAGCAAGCCATGGGAAACAACCGGTGTCTGTCAACACAAGGTCAGCTAAAGAAATCATAATGACACCTTATTAAAGAACACTCAGCATACATTCAAAATAATAATCTGGATTTGTTTAAGTTCACGAATTATTACTAGAGAAGAACCAATTTACAGAATAGGATGTGTAATCTAATTGTTTTATATTTAAAATAAAATGTGTGTGTATATGTGCGTGTCTTACATATGGGACATGCTAGAAAGACATGGCCAATCTCCTAAACAATGTTATCCCTCTGAGATCGCAAGGGGTAGGGGGTATGGAGGTTGAAAATATGGAAGCAGAAAATTTTACATGTGTGTGCTTCTGAATTGTTTGAAGACTTTATAGTAGCCATGTATTTCTTTTGTAATTTTTTAAAAAGTGTTAAGAGATAACAAGTCAAAAAAGATAGCCAGCTCCCCAACCTACAAGCTAGTACTCTTGAAATGTACCAAAACAGCTTATTAACAAAGAAAAAGAGCTAGGTGTGGTCCCAGCTACTCAGGAGGTCGAGGTAGGAGGACTGCTTAAGCCTGGGGGTTTGATGACAACCTGGACAACATAGCAAGACCCGGGCTCTTAAAAAAATTTAATAAAAAATGAAGAAAAAGATATTCATCAGAAGTAGGGTCAATAAGAGTTGGAAACAGAGGAAGAAGAAAAGAAGGAGAAAATCTTGGCAGTGTTTATTCATTTGTTCCCTAGAGCAGAGAGCCAGCCCTGACTCTGAGCCCCACCCTCGTTTGATTTTTTTTTTTTCTTGGAGACAGAGTCTCACTTTGTTGCCCTCGGTAGAGTGCCCTGGTGTCATAACTCACAGCAACCTCAAACTCTTGGGCTCAAGCAATTCTCTTGCCTCAGCCTCCCAAGTAGCTGGGACTACAGGCGCCTGCCACAACGCCCGGATATTTTTAGAGACTAGATCTTGCTCTTGCTCAGGCTGGTCTCAAACCCATAAGCTCAGGCAATCCACTGGCCTTGGTCTCCCAACTTGCTAGGATTACAGGCATGAGACACTCCCCCCCCCCCTTAGAAAGCTAACTGCTTACCCTGGGTGGGAAAGGGAACATGATGGCCCCAGAGCACAAGACAGGAGACCCCTGACCTGGGCTGTGGTACTCTTCCTTACTTTCTGATCTTGCAGATGGATCTTCATGTGATCAGGACAGTTTCAGGAGCCAGACCTTCTGAATTTACATCCTGGCTCACTGCTTACCCACTTGGGCAAGTTCCTTCAAACTCCCTATGCCTCAGATTCAACACCTGTAAAATGTCTTCATAGGGTCGTTGGGAGGATCAAATAAGCAAATATGCCAAGTGTTTAGGATGGTAGCTGGCATGTAGCAGGCACTCAAAAGTCGTTGTTTGTATTATTGTCATTCTCAGCACTCACAGCAGCCATGTCCCTGTCTTGACTCAGAATGTAATGGAAACGAAGCTAGGTTTTCAGTCTTATCTGTGGCGGTGGTTGGTGTTTTGCCATAGTGCTGTGCATTGGCGAGGAGCACTTTCAGCTGCAAGAGTTCCAAACACAATAGCTTAAACAAATAAGGTTTTATCTTGCTTCCATTTACAAGAGGACTGTAAGCAGACAGCTGCTGGCCAAGGTTCAGCAGTTCATCACATTAGAGCTTTGTCTTTCTTTTGTGCATTCTGCCTCAAGGATGTAAAATGGCTGCACCAGTGCCTGACATCACACCCACCATCAATGTAGAAAGACAAGAAATGGAAAGAAAACTGCACATTTGACTCTTTCATCAAGAAAGCAAGCTTTCCCCAAATCTCCCAGGTGTCATTTGACCACATTCATTTCAAGACAGGCTAGGAATATATTTAGCTTTTTTAGCCTCAATAATGCAGTCAGAAAGGAAAAAGAGGTTGGGAATAGCCTCAAGGGGCTACCACTATTTTCTTATCCAATTAAGAAAATCCATGTGTAGCCCTTGTTTAAGTGAACCAGGACTGGTTGGGGAAGTTTACCAAATACTTTCTCAACAGTGGGGCCATCCTGGTATCATTACTCCTCTCCTATCCCAGGGTCTGACTAAATATAGGCCCACCTGCTGTGAAGCAGAAGGGGAAAGTCCAGCTATGGGGGACAGCTAGGAGCTCACCTCCCCCTAGGTTTCAGTCAGTCTGGGAACCCTGCAGACCAGGACCAGGGCTGCCAACCCCCAGCCACCTTCAGCCAGAAGAGCCTGCCTCTGCCAGCTTAGGGATGTTGCGGGCAGCCCAAGACTGTCAGCTTGCTGGATCCGGCCCTGGGCCAACAGGGCATCTCTGGTCATTTCCTCCTGGTCTATCCAACCTGTTTTCCATCTTGCAGGCTCTTGGGAGTGTTGAGCAGCACAGCTAGGGGTGAGGCACAGCCCCCTTCACATCCGCCAGCCAGTCAAGCTGATGGTATCTAGTTCCTGAGACCCTGCAGTGAACTCAGATACTCTCCCTTGATAACAGCTTCACCTCCCTCATCTCTTTTTAACAAATACCAACTCCTGGCTGAAACCCAGACTCCTGGCTGAAAATGCCTTGCTGCTTCCGAGAAATAGCCTAGTCTAAAATGGAGGGTGGAGGGGAGAGCGGGCCTGGTGCCCACAACTACTTAATGTCCTCTTTGGATCCCAGATCCTCATCAGTGAATCCAGAGGGCAGATCAGATGCCTGCAGGGAAACCCCGGCCCACCTAGACTCCCCAGCTCACGCATCCTGTTGCCTGGGCTCTGCACTGCTCTGGCCAGCCATGGGCTGCCATTGGCAGGAGGTGCATAACCACAGTCTCACATGTAGCACTTGTGACGTGGGCAGGGGACCATACACTGTCCCCAGGCCCAGAAGAAAAGTGGTTCATTTTTTTCGGAGTTTGTGGGAAATTCACTTTGAACACAATTTGCATCAATGGAGGAAATAATCTCTTTCCCAAGAGGCCAGAAAAGAAAGCAAACTCAGTTTTCCAAGAGACCCAGTGCTAGAGTCTTTTCCTCCATTCAGCAGAAACTTTCATAATGGTCATGGCCACACACAGAAAAATCCTTAGACTACGTAGGTCCCTTCCCACACGTTAGTGCCAGCTTGATCCCTTTCCTGCTGGAGCATCTCGTTCCTCATCTAGACAATGTCACCACCTGCGACAGGTCTCACACAGGCTTTGAAATAAGTCCTACTGTGTCTTCCAGATGGAGAAACTGAGGCTCAGAAAACCTGTCCTTTGCTTAAAATCACAGCTGGAGCTTGGACCTGAGCCTAGTCTCACCGCCCAGGGCTCTGGCCGTCCAGTCACATCCCTAGCAGCAGCAGAGAGTTATTTATCCTGTCCTGGGACCTCCGAGGGTCAGTCAAGGGTGTCCTGGGTTGGTCTCTCCTCCCCCCTGAAAATCTCAGCCCTTACTTTTTCAGCTTCTCACAAACCACATGAAACAACCCTGTAGATGCAATATAAGATTAAATGCTGAACCTCCTCCAAATCAGGAAATTCTGAGTCCAAGCTTCCAGCTTGGTTCCGGCACCTGTGGGTCAACCCCAGGGTCTCAGTGGCGTGTGCAGGGGATCAGTGCACACTCAGGGGCATCTGTGACTTCTAGAACTTCCTGAAGATCAGATGCTCTGATTTTTCAACTGACACTGGCCTGGTCATTTCCCACAGGGACCCTGTTCCAGCTTCCCTTGCTCTTTCGTTGTGGGTTTCCCTCTTGAGCCAGATCCTTCCAATCTGCATTCAGATACACTATTATTTCCCCTCTGTTTGACTCTCTTTGCCCATTTATTTACTCCTCCTGATGGAAAAACTGCTTCAAAGATGTGGCCCCTCCTGGTCCTTAGGTGCTCCACAAAGGCTCTGTGACGTGGCTCTGACCTCACGTGGCCACTGACCTTGCTGAACCAAGTCGGCGACTGGCCAGAGAGACCCTGGCTGGTGCCGTCCTTCTCCCAGAAACATCATCCTCCCAGCCCGAGTCCCAGGCTCTGCCCCTGAGCCCTCCCCACTCTTCTACACTTTTGGCACCTCCTCCCCATCTTCCTGTGGGGGTGCCACATCCTACCACCTCCCCACTACTCTACCTCAAATTTACACAGGCCTCCTGGGGTTCACCTGTGAACCCCAACCTCCAGGTCCCCCCAAAATATGCCAGCCATCATCTTCTCTCTGGGGCAGAAACAGCTCTCTTGCCTCATGCCCCTATAGCTAAATGATGGTCTACCCTGGAGATGACCTTCACTCCTCCGGCTGTCTCCCCCATTACCCCACTGTCCACCCACACTACTCTGAGGCCCACTGGACCTGTTAAAATGTCAACTGCCCCCAAAAATAAAGATCCTCTTTCTCCCTGAGCTCAGAGTCAGAGCCCAAATGCTGGCAGGAGCCCTCCTCTCTCTGCCTTCTCTCCTGCCGCCTCTCACCCCCTTTGCTAGTCTAGTTCAGGTGCCCTGGTCTCCTGGGTACCGTCAAACCTGCACCTCAAATCCAACCCTGCCACCTTATTTTAAGCTGCCTCCGCCCTTGTGTTGCTAGCTTTTGCTGAGTAACAAATAAGCCCCAAACTTGGTGACCTAAAAATAACATTTGCGTTACAGTTCTGGTGGGCCAGGTGTCCTGGTATGCTTAATTGCTTCTGGGATCTCTTGGAGGCTGCACTCAGGTATTGGCCAGGCCAAGGCCATCTCAAGGTCAGATGCACTGCAGACTCCCTCATGAAGCTGTGGACAGAAATCAGCTTCTCCCAAGCTGTTGCAGAGGCCGCCTCCAAGTCCCAGCCCTCAGCCCACCGTAGTACTGCTCAGGACATGGAAGTGAGCAAGTGGGTGAGGGAGGGAGTGTATGCCAGGAGACACATGGCTGTCTGTAAGATCAGGATCTCGGAGGTGACAACCATCCCTCTGCCTTTTCTACTCACTAGAAGCTATTGTCAGTCCAGCCCACCCTCATGGGAGGGGACAGCGCAGGAGTGTGACCCTGGAGGCAGAGGCACGGAGTCCTCCCTTCCCACTCTGTCTTCCTCTCAGCATTTCTTCCCATCGGATGCCCTGTGTGGGCAGCTTGTGTACTTGTCTCGTTGCCTATCTCCTGAGGAGAACCCAGGCTCCCTGAGGTTTCTGGCTGCACCCTCACACCGTCACAGCACTAGCCCAACACCCAGCAGGGGCTGAATAAATGCATTTGAACTTCAGATCAGTTCCTTAGATGCTGGATGAAAGTGGCCATCTTACCCAGAAGCTTCTGTCATGCTTCCTGTGCTGAAGCGATCCTGTGACACACTCGAGGCTGATTCCATGGGCATGAAGAAGCCAGGGGTAGGGCTGTCCTGGTCACTGTGGCCCAGAGCCCGCAATTCACGGCCCTCCCCAGACTCAGCCTCTCACACCTGAGAAGGGGAATGGGTCCCAGGGCCTGACCTCTGTCTCAGAGATTTTTATAAGGGGGTGATATAGGCTCCGTCTTTTAGATACATGTTTTTAAATAATGTTTAAAATCACAAATTGCTACACATACTCTTTGGGGTAGCAGTGTGGTATTACCTACCAAAACCCAAAACGTTAAACACATTCATTCCTTGATCCGGTTAGTACCGAACCTGGAACTTTTGATTTTTTACTATAGTCACACACAAATGTAGACAGGTGTACACAGATGTGTAGTGCAACTTCGATTATAGAGATAAACTATAGAGAAGCCGAATGTCCTTAAGTAGGGGACCACATACCCCACACAGTCTAGGACACCGAGACAGAGGAGCTCGTGCTGGGGCTGCACGGCCATCCCACTTATTCATTTAATCAGCAGATGGGTGTTGACCTAGTTCCTCGAAAGCATTGTTTTAGACAAAGGGAGGCAGAAAAGCCAATCCCTGTCCTCTGGAACCTCATAGTAGGGTAGAGCCATACCAAAGTGCAAACACACGCTGATGGACACCACCCCGCAGATCAAACGGGGGGCTCTGAGGACAGCACCCAGGGTGGTTTTGTGAGCCCTGTACCATGGCCTTGGGGAGGCCTTGGGGAACAGTGTCTTCCCGGACAACCAGGGGAGGGGAGGCTGTGGGAATCCTGTGGCACTCTGCAGCTGCAGTGGCATTCCTCACTGCGATCCTCAGTAGGACACAGGGACCCCCATCAGAGCAGCTCCTAACTACCAAACCTCCAGCTGCTACTCGGGCCAAGCAAACTAGGGCCTGTTGGTGAGATACTAGCCCTGGCAGGCCCAGTGCCCGACACACACCCTCCAGTGATGGGGCCTTGTCATTTTTCACACTCACTCTGGGAAGGTCAAATTAGCAGGGGCTGAGCAGGAGCAAGTAAGGAGGAGCCCACACACCCAGAGAGGTCAGCAGCTCAGAGGAGCTGGAGCGAGGGGGCGGGTGGGACTCTGCACGTGAGCCAACAGAGCACAGCAGGGCAGCCAGCACGGGGGTGGGGGGGTGGGGGGGACTGGGGCCTTTAGCCCAGACAAGGCCAGTGTCCCAGAAGCAGAAGGGACGCACCTGGTGGGAGGGGAGCACAGGGGCCAGGAGAGGAGATGGCTCATGGAGATAAAGTTGTCAAGGCACTTTGCAGAGGAACAGAGAAATGAGGGAGAAGGTGTTGGGAGTCTAGGTGTTAGGACAAGGAGTGTTACAGAGAGTTGCTATTCTAAAGGGCATGAGGGGGTACCCTAACCATGGGAAGAAGACGGCCAATGTGGACAGAAAAGCTAAGAAGCCAGGGCTAGGGCACAGGGCAAATGCCAGGGGCAGGCAAATGGGGTGAGTGATGAGTGGCCAGAGGGATGAGGGGCTGAGACTGGGGCTGCCTCACACTGAAGTATTGCTGCTGCTCCTGGAGTCCAGTGTGGTTGCAGAGGAGATGTCCAGATGGGCCCTCGGGGTGGGGGTGGGATGCCAGGTGACCAGGACCAAGGGAAAGGGACAAGGACACTGGGGCCGCCCAGAGAGTTCCATCATAGCCATGGCCCAAGGGTGGGCCAGGTAGCAGCGGATGAGGACGCTGGGTGTTGTGATGATCATGTTCACCCCTTGACCCCTCTCATAGCTGGGCTACTCAGGGCAGGCACCACTCTGACCCTACCCTGCAGCTAAAGTTAGGACCCCAGCTCCCATAAGGCGCAGCTGGGTAAGGGCTCAGTACATGGGCAGGCTTCTCTGTGAGGGGACAGAGGATTAACAACAGGGACAACTTGGAGAAAAACATAGGGGCTGGGCAGAAGGAGAGACGCTCCAAGGGGTCCAAGCTCCCCCTAATTCTGAGACGCTCCACATGCAGCTTCAGAAAATGCTTGTGAACTGTCTGAACTTTCCCTCTCTTTTGTAAACCTTGAAGATTGCTGAAGTTTCTTGCCAGTCTCAGATCCAGTTTCTGGTCAAGAACATGCACATTCAGAAAGAGAGCCCCTGACGCCCTCAGGCCACGTTGCTGCAGGGTGGGCATTGCTGGTGTGACGGATGAGTCAGGAGGCAGTGGAGGACAGGGCCTGTGACTCTCCATCACACCCACGTAACCAACAGCTGCCCTTACCCTCTCTAACTCCTCCTCTGTGGAGTCCAAGGGACCCCAGCTCTGGGAGCTCTGTCACTTGCACAAGGTGTCACGGGTATAGAAATCCGAACTTGAAAGGCATCCAGGTGTCCCATCCGCAACTGAATGTCTTGGCAGGTAAGCGCTGACCACCCAGAATTCCCTCTGAGACCAGGCTGGGGGCTGTTACAGGAGAGGCAGCTATTCCCAGGCCTCCACACCCTCTCCACCAAAGCTGCTTGATGACACGGCCTCATGTTGCCTGCAGTTACTCACAGAATTACAGCTTGCCTGGTGGCTCAACAATATTTATACAATGCCCAAAGGATGACAAATCCTCCCTTTGAGTGGGTTACTTCCTAAAGGAGATTCCAGGGATGTCTCTTTCATAGGTAAGGCAGTCCTGGCATTGCAGGACATCAGAGCTGAGAAAACTTGAGCTATGACTATGTCTGCTCTCCTTTTGTGCCCATGGGCCCTGGAGCCAGAAAGGACACAGATGTTCCCAGGTGGAATCGAGTCACACTCACTTCTGGGCAGTGTAGAGACATTTTGTACTTTGTCCTTAACTCTAGTGGTGAATCATCTTTGGCATCTGCCCCCTTGACCCAGACTGACCTCTAGCAGATCACATTTTCCAAAAAACGACCACAGCAATATTTCTGCCCTGTGTGTTCTTCCAGGATCTTACTACCCGCATCCTGTCCATCATGAGGAGGCAGAATCTATTTCCCTTCTCCCTGACACTGGGCCAGCCTTCATTACTGCTGAGACAAGTAGTAGAGAGGAATGCAGGTGACTTCTGAGGGTTACAGAAGGTGATATGACTTTGGCTGTCATGTTGTAAGGAAGCCCAAGTGTCCCAGCTGATTAGCTCCAGAAAAGGTCTCAGCTGACAGTCAACACCAACCACCAACCCCCAGCCACATAAGGGATTTTCAGATGATCCCAGCCCCAGCCCTCAAACCACCTTCTCTAAGTAAGTCAGAGTTCAGCCAAGACAAGCCACCGCCACTGAGCCCAAATTGCAGACTCATGAGCAAATAAAATGATGGTATTTTTTTTAAGACATGCAGTTTGAGGATGGTTTATTATTCAGCAACAAACAAGGAGAACAGAGCTCAAGGTGATTCCTCCACCGTCCCTGGGAATCCTGTGTCTGCTGATAACTGTGTATAGATCCTGGATAGGCAGATGGCCAGAACCTGTCACTGATGCCAGCTCTGCATTCTGGACATGCTCTGGTGTCAGAGAGAGCTCCTTAGAGTCTGGGAGACAGGGCTTTGGGAGCCACAGTCCTGAAAATAGGATCCAGGGATTTGTGGGAGGCAGAGATCTCTAGGCTGGGATCTGTGTCTCAGTTTCCTGTTAAATGGGATATGTTTTCATAATAGCAAAACGTTGGATATTGATCTTCAGAATTAGATATTTGGTCATTTTCTCAAAGGTTGTGAAGATTCCGAGTCCCTCCCATGTGTCTGCAGCCCACTATGCTCTGTCCTGTAGAGAAAAAATTTTAAAGCCTCCACCCAAGTGCAGCAGTAACAAGAGGCTCTGTGAGCACAGTCTGGCCCCGAGTGGGATGAATCACCACAGTGTTAAGCAACACGCTGGAATTCTCTGGGGGAAGTCTGATCAGGTGAGTTGTCTCTGATTTTATTTAAAATGAATATGGTATGATTATCCCTAAGCAAGTAAAGCTCATAAGTCCTTTTTGCCAAAATAACATCAACTGTTTTTATGTGGAAGGACAAACAACCCACTCACAGCCATGCCCCCACCTCCAGGGTTACATGGCAATACCCCTGTAGGGCCTATTGTGGGCCCTCCTGATTCACTTCACTGCCACCAATGGGCACAGAATCATCACCAAGACAGTGACAGGCCAGGAGCAGCAGTATGGCTCCCACCATACCACGGTCCTTATGGGAGCTGAGGGCTGTAGCTCCCCTGCAGTACCTCGGCCCACAACCTCTACCCAGCAATCGCAGGACCAGACCATCAAGGCCACTGCCCACGGCAGCCTCCCCATAAACCTTAGTGCTAGTAAATAAATTCCAATTTGTGAAGTCATAAAAACAAAACAAAGTAAACAAAAAATAAAAACCTAACACACCAACTTCCCTGAAAAATAAAAAAACAAAAATGATAGTGCTCTAAGTTTTTTATAATGAATTCCTTTACAAGTGTATGAGTTTACTAGGGCTGTGGTAAGGACAGCGGGAGCTCACTGTCTCACAGTTCTGGGGACCAGCATTCGAGATGAGATCCAGGCGTCCACAGGGCTGTCCGCCCTCTGAAGGAGCCGCGCAAGGGTGTGTTTCAGTCTCTCTGCTGGCACGTACACACTGTCTGCTCCCTATGTCTCCAACATGGCTGTCCCTCTGTGCATGCCTTTCTTTGTGTCCAAAATCCCCTTTTATAAGAACAACGGTCATATTGGATCAGGGCCCACCATAATGACCTCTTCTTAACTTGATTACTTCTTTAAAAACTTATCTCTAAATATAGTCACATTCTGAGGCCCTGGGTGTTAAGGATTCAGCATATCAAGCAGGGGCTGCCCTGGGTCAGCCCAAGGTGAGCAGTGGGGATCACTTGGGCTGCTCAGGTAGGGCACACAGAGGCAGCTTCCACAGAGACTCACTGGGAAGGCCAGGTTCTGCCATTGTCAAAAGCAAAGGACTAGACTTCCCCACGCTCCCCAGCCCTGCAGGAATTTTTCTCAGGGACTATGTGGCCAGAGTCCAGCAGAAGCAGAGGGCACACTCAATGGGGCAGTGACTAGGGCTTAACGTGGGAGCCCAAAGAGCATGGAGAGAGGCTGGCATAGCAGGGGCGCAGGGGCCAGGCAGCTACTAGACACTGAGACCTGGTAGAGTCATGGTAGAAGGAGAGGGACCTCAGGGGGACCTAGGTCTTGGCAGTCAGGGGCTGGAGAGTAAACACTTTGTCCTCCTCTTGATGGTCTCCCCAGAGCCTCCAGGTAGAGGGACAAGTGAACTGGTTCATCCTCCCACCTGTCCCCCCATCTGCTCCGGTGTGACCCAGGAAGGGACAGAATTGATCCAGCACACTGACATGTGAGGAGTAAGGGACACACTGCTCATCCCAGCCAACCCGCAGTGGCACTGAGGCCAGCCAGCTCCCATGCTCAAGCCCAGCCTGAAGGTCTCAGAAGGTGAGGAAGGTGGTGAGGCAGCCTGGTGATGGCCAGAGAGGGCTTGGACTTAACACCTCCTTGAAGAAAACAACAAAGCCTGGGCTAGGGATGGCATAACGGACAGTTGCTTAGGCAAGCTTCCCTGAATGTGGGCCCATGATTCTCACAGAGCCAAGACGGGGTGGGCGATTTATCAACATCTGGAGCCTACTGAGCTCAGGCCCTGGAAGGGGATTCACTGCACTGGCGGCCAGCCTGCCTTGCCCACTCTTCCCAGGCTGCCTCCCACAGCCCCTGAAGAGGCTCAGTGAGAGGTGCTCTGGGCCAGGCCTGGAGCTCCTCAGGCAGGCAGAGGAAGGGAGTGGATGGCTTCCCCGGCAGGCAGCCCAAGCCCCCCCTCCACCCCACCCGGGAAGGCACAACTGGCCCCATTTCTCATCCCTATCGATTACGGTGGCCGAGACCTACAGCACAGAATGTAAATCAGCATCCCTGGGGTATTTAACCCAGGGAGGGTTAGTTGGAGGTGGCATCCCTTATAAGTCCTGCATCTGATGTTTTTATATTAATTCCTATAGTGACCAGATTAATTTTTATTCCACTGACTGTTATCTCTTCTTCATTGACTAGGAGACATTTCTGAGAAGTGCATATCTCGTTGAGTATCAGTCATTTAGCAGGGTTCTTTCCCAGGCTGCAAGCTTTCATTAAAGAATGAAAATTCCTTTGCTCCAAAGAAATTGGAATAACAAATGCACAAGTCAACCAGAATTGCTGCCACTCATGTGTGGGGTCTGGAGCTGCCTGGAATCTTCCACTAAGGGCACAGGGTACCCTGGCACCTCCAGCTCCCCTCAGTTTCCCTGGGCTTGGCATTGTCCATACACAGGTTCTGAGTCAGGCTTTCCCAAGTGACTACACTGGACTGAGGGACTCTCAGGTCATCAGCCTTTGCAGGGTAGGCCCTCCCTTGCTCAGCTCACTGAATTGATACTCCAGCATCGGAAATGAGGTGGGACTGTGCCTGTAGCCACCTTACAGATGAGGAAATGATGCTCAGTACCTTTCAAGGTAGTGGATCTCAGATGGAATCTGAGCTCAGATCATGGAATTGACCACCCTTTCTGCCAACATGGTGAGGGCACCAGACCTGGTGCATAGGGACCTGGGCCATACAGAAGAGGCTCAGGTGAAGAGGCGGGTGACAGGAGACCAAGTACTATCTGCAAACACTGGTGGCTGCAGAGGGTGAGGCAGGAGTGCTCTGGGTGGGAATTGGGGGGAGTCTCCAAGCAAGGCCAGGCAGTGGGTATGAGTCAAGGGGATGAGGCAGGAAACCAGGAGGGGTCTGGGGACAATGGGTGTGCTCTATGCCATTGGGGATGTCTGGTCAAGCTGGACATACTGCGAAGCCAGGCAAGGTGGCTGGAAGGGGAAATCGGTAAGTGTCTCCACCCTGAGACCCTCACCCACTCCTCTGCCATCCCACCTGGCTCAATTGTGGGCCCAGAACCAGCAGCATCCCAGCCCCTGTGAGTTCATGTTGACTGCACACTCTAGCCCCAGCCCAAACCCAGGTCCTAACCCGCCCTCTACGGGCAGTGCAGAATGAAGGAGCAGTGGACTTGTGCCTCAGCCATCTCACCTGTAAGATAGGGATGCTGCTGGCCCCTGGGAGGTATTGTGATTGTGAGTTTGAGGCTCCCATCCTGGGTTGTCCACTCACCCACATAGCAAGAAGGTTCTCCAGCTGTTCTTACCCACAGCCACCCAGAGCCTGTTTCTTTTCCTAGAAGAGATTTTAGGCCCCAAAGATTTACCTCTCATAGTGACCTCACTCAGTCTTTCTTCCAGGGGTCAGCCATATATAATTAAACCCCAAACCTTTAGGATTTGGAGAACACTGATAAATTAAAAATGTAAACAGGTAACCAGGCAACAAACCCTCCCCCTACACACAGACTGGGTATCAACCCTGGGAAATAAAACAGAGGTCATTTCCTCCCCAGCACACGTGTGAGAGCCCCAAAGATGATATGTCATTTAGGGAGCTGCTTTTGTTTTGCTGGAAGCTGCTTCCAAGACACAACTATGAAAATACAAAAAAGGTTGCTGTTAGTGGTGGCTAAGAAATCAACTATATCCAAGTGTCTGGATTCTGAAGGAAATAGATTAAGAGGGAACAAATCTTTAGAAGATGATTGTGCTTCCTCCAAACTGTTCTCATCTGTGTACTAGGTGGTCTCTGGACAAGGTTCTTGGCAAGTCCCAAGGGCTGAGGAGGTAAGTTTGGGGCCCCTGGAAGAGGGGGTAAGGGACCAATCCCTGATGAGAGGCACCCAGCTCCCTGCCTAATCCTGGCCTTTTATGCCCATCTCCTGTCGGGGACAGCCTGGGAGAAAACGACTAGGACTGTTGACCATAGGTGCTGACCCCACACAATCCTCCTGTCCAGAAAGGTGCCAAGAGCCTCACTTATGAGTGGAAGTCTAAAGTGGCTCTTGAGGGCCTGGGCTGGGAAGGTAGAATACGCATGGAAATGGAAAACCGAAGGCCAACTTCCTCTCAGTTCTAGCCACTGAAGCTATTGAAAATTCGGTCCCAGGTGTGCACAGGAGTCACCTAAGCAGAAAGTGAGCTTTGTGAGGCTCCTTCCTGCATCAGTGTAGAATCTTGGAATATCCCTGCTGCCTTCAGGAGGGGTCCTGGAGAACAGTCCTTTTTCTCCCGTCCCCTGGCCCAACTAGGAAGTGGCCTCCCTGGAAACCCACCTGGGCTTCCTCTCATCTCTCATTTCCATCTGCCTGCTTTCTGCAAACGAGGTGCTTGGGACCAGGTGTGCCCTGCCAGATGGGGCTCTGTGTGCCCCGCTCCCCCGCCCCCCACTGCCAGAGAGCTGCAAAGACAAGCCTGCCATTGGCCCAGCAGCAAAGTGGACCACAGCCACAGCACAATCTGGTATGCAGTGTTTTGGTGCAAACTCGCCAGAGGGTAAGTTACAATTTGGGCTGCAATTTGAGGAGGGCACCCACCCCTCGCGACGCACCCCTGACCTGGGCAGCAACAGCATGAGAACACAGTGGCACAGGAGGGCTGGAGCCAGCCCCACAAGTGGCCGCTTGGCATCTAAGCTTGAGCTGGACAGAGACGGCTGCAGGACCCAGGACAGAGTCCAGGATGAGCCCAGGACGGGCAGGTGGGGGCCCCCGTCTCGAAGCCGGAAGGGAGACGCTTCCAGACATGATCGCATCTGACCTTCTCCTGCGACTCCTCTCCCTGGCACAGGGCCCATAGTGAGCTCAGCTTCAGCGTGGGGAACTCTGTAAAGTTTCCAATCCACAGAAAATTGCCAACCTCTGGAAGACTCAGGAAGATCCGCATCCTCAACAAGGAGCCCCTCATCCCTGAGGACCATGGACCCAGGTTCCTCTCCAGCTGCAGAGGAGTGGGGAGGGGAGCCATTCTGGGCAATAGGACGCTTCTACTAAATCAGGTTCTGGAGAGACCCCACCTCTCCCACCCCTTGCTGGCCTGGAGCACTGAGGTCTTCAGAACCTTCCAGAACATTCCTCAGTTGAGCAATCCCAGCCCTGGGCAAATCTCGAGGGAACCTGTTGGAGGAGGCTCCTCCCCTGCTGGGATCATCATATCCTTATGTTTAAAGGGCTGAGGGGAAAAGCATGAATCCGAGCTTTCCAGAGAAAGGCCCTCCACAAAACACTTCCTGATGCTTGTCTGACACTAAAAACCTATTAAAGTCATAAACTTCTCCTGCGGAAGGCTTCTTAAAAATGTATTTATCTAAAGGGCATCTGTGTTTGGTCTCCAACCCAAACGCTTCAAATGTCGGGCCCCAGGTGATTTATTTGGGCGCCTCGTTCCCTCCTTGCCTGTTGTTTTCAGCTCAAGCCCCTGGTCAGGGTCCTCCTTCCACCGATGTTTATAGACAGCTTCGATATGTGCCATGGGGGCCATGCAGAGGAAGAAGGGGTGAGTGTGCAGTGGGGGGCTACAGAGTTTGGGGGCGGCACAGACATGCTCTGCTAGGAGCAGCCACCCTGAACTGTCCTGAGGACACCTGCCTGGTGCTCGGCTGGCCCCTCCTCCTGGAGGGCTGTTGTCCAGGCAGACATTGGACTAGCAGCTGTGAATCCTCGCCAGCCCCGCAATAGCACTAGATGCTGAGAGGCCATCAGTCAGTGCCACTGTCTCCACTATAGGCAGATGAAACAGACCAGGGAGTGGACCATAATAATGGTGTCATGCAGTGACATTGAAGGCCTGGACCACAGGCTCTGCAATGTTGCCCACTGGGGCCTCAGATAAACTCAGCACAGGCAGAGCAGGAAGCACACTAGGCCACCACCTGGCATCTGCACCCAGTATCCGAGCAGGGAGCACCCAGCAGAAATCCCCTGAAAAGAGGGGATTTCTAAGTGATGAGTAGCAGCTGGAAAACAGAAAGGCCCCATAGCACAGGGAAGAGCTTCCCAGGCGGGTGAGAGCCTCCCAGCAGGAAACACTCAGGGAGTCTGGGCAATGGACATTCTAGGGGGAGAGAGGACAGGGCCCTGTGGTGAGATCTCAGGTTATGGAGCAGGCCCTAGGGCTCAGGCTGCGGAGCAGCGTCCCCAGACATCGCTTCATCACATATCTTAATATGCACGAGTTCATCAACCCCTTTCCAAACAGGTCCCTGGGGGCAGGCCCTGCCAGGCAGATATGCTTCTGTGCTTGCTGGCGCTGCCTGCAGTGGGAAGGGAGGCCTGGGCTGGGCAGGCAGAAGATCCCCCAGAGGTGGGTGCCCAGGATGCATCCCCACAGTGCTACCCTTCTCCTCAGGGTGTGGCATCTTCAAGCCAGGGTACAGAGAGAAGCTGCAGGAACAGAGTCCCCGGGGGCTGCCCCAGTGCCCCCAGGGCCAACTGCTTCTCTGTTCTCATTCCACTGAGGAAGTTAGGGCCTCGAGCCTGCCAGGTGCCCCAGGGAGAGAATGGGAGATGTTCTTTAGAGCTGTGATGCCCAATAAGTATACTAGCCACATGTGGCTATTTAATTTTACATTATTTTAAATGCAATAAAATTAAATATTCAATTCTTCAGTCTCACTAGCCACATTTCAAGGCTTAGACAGCATAGAGTGAAACAGGTCCATTGCAGAACTTTCCACTGGATCGACATAGCAGAAAGAAAGGGGGCCTCATCTAGCCCTTGTGAAGGGTTTGGAGCATGCCGGGGACCTGGACAAGCTTTGGCTCAGGCAGTAACTCAAGGTTGCCCTAGTGCTAGAGGGGAAGGGATAAAGGCTCTGCCTGCAACCAGCCGCAGAGCTTCCAAGAGAGGTGAAGTAGTCTGCAGAGGAGCTGCCATACCTAGCAAGTACGTGCCAGGCTCCTGGGCCTGTCTCCAAGTATAGGGAGCTGAAAATCACCCAGATGTGCCCCCATACTCTACACCTGAGGGCAGACAGGTGGGAGGAAGGAGGCACCTGCAGGCAGCTTCCACCCCACTCTGCCCCTCCAGCTCAGCAGCTTAGGTGCCTGGATGGGTGGGCAGGACCTTGGCATCTGCAAGGCTGAACCCGCTCTAATAGATGCACACTGTGCCCCAGCTCCTGCCCACTTCGATCCTGGGCAAACAGGAGCCTCCTCAGGGCTCTTCCCTGCATTACAGGGCCCTTCTGTTTTCCCCTTCCTTCCTGCTATCTCTGTCCAGTGGAAAGGGCAAACTCCAGAAGCTTTTAGGGAGCCTTAAAGCAAAGGACTTCCTATTTGTCAGGATTCCAAAAACATGGCAGGGTTTTTAAGCATTTTGTTTGTTTGTTTTGTTGTTGTTTTCCAGCTCCAAAAGGCCCCCTGGGCCAAAGTAGGCATGCTGCAGATCCTGTCGGCAGGTGGGCACAATCCCTTTCTGAGAATGAGATGGAACACTGCAGCATTGAGGGAGGCCAGGCCGAGGCCGCTGAGGGGATGCTCTCCTGGGAAGATGAGCCAGGGCTCCTGTCCCTGCTAGTGCAGGGGGATTCCAAGGCCCGGGCCTTCCTGCCTGCCCCTCAGCGTCTCCAGAGCAGCCCTGCCCCAAGTCCTTGGGCATGGGCGTCTTGTTTGGTGATTGCCCCTGAGGAGCACAGGGGTTGGGGAGGGGAGGATCTGTTTTATTCACAGAGTGTCTCTGTTTCCGAAAATGGCGCCTGCGCTACAGTAAGTGTCCAGTAAATGTCTGTTAAATAAATAAATGAACTTTTCAAGAAGGGCAAATGGCAAAGTGCAGATGGGGTGAGATACAGATCCACATGTGAGTGTGTGAGCAAAACCAAGTCTCAGCTTTATCTTCAGCTGATCATCTCAGGTCTGGTGATTGAGGAGGGGGGAGACTGAGGACACCCACTCTTCCTTGGGACCCCGCTTTGCAGCCTCCCCTGACTCAGCATCCTGATGGGGGAGCCTGCTCCCCTGTGGCCCTCCAGCTTAAACCCTCTGGGGCACACTGCTACCTTGTCATCATTTTTTCACCCACTATGCGCCATGGACCAAATCAAGAAGCATCATCCATCTTAACTGAAGGTCTTGCCGTTTTAGTCTGGAAACCAGAGGAGAAGTCATAAATAGGTTTTGTGATGGTAAAGGTAAACTTAATTTTTCATTCCCTTCCAGCTAATAACTAATGGGGAGGCCCTCCTTCACTTACAGAAGCAAAGAGGAAAAGAAAGGGCTTCCTAGTGACAAGATAATTTGTCAGAAAGTTATGAGTGAGCACCGGCAGGGCTGTATAGGAAGTGTGTATTGAACAATACGACACACTGACTTCTAATTGCTGCTGCCTTTCTGATCAATAATACATGTTTTCAAAAAGCCTTCTGTTTGCATTTACACAATGGACTGTAACTACTGCAAAGATCCATTAAGACCTATTTTAAAAAGAGCATTCGTAAAAAGTTGTCTAAATCTGCATTACAAGGCAGATTATGACACTGCCTTGGGAGATGTTTGCTCTAAAAAGCATTTAGGCCATATCTGCTGGACATGCCAACCCGGGCTCCTCCTTCTGCTGTCACCGGGAGGAACTTCTCCAGGGCTCCAGCTAGTGCAGAGGCACGGCCAGGCCTGAGACCCCATCCAATGACAGCTGGCCCCCAGCCAGTGATGCCCTTGGTCTGGGGACACCTAGTGTGAGCAAAGCTTGCAGGAGCGTGGACATTAATCAATCCACCCCTCTCCAATGTGTAATTACAGGTAAGTATGGCAAAGAGGACTCTGGGGTCCTAGGGTTTCTAGCGCTGAAAAGGCTGTGGGTCATGTGGGGAGGGCTTGGGCAGTTCTACGTTTGGCCACCAGCCCCACACAGCACAAAGGGTGAGTTGTCACCCGTGAATGTGGGAAGCTCAGAGCAGAACAAAACAGATCATTTGGGAACAGAGGCTACCTGGCTTTCTGTGCTACCTTAGCAACATCTACTGACTGCTTTGGCCTCATAGCCTCAGCTTCCACCACTGACGAAGGGGATGAAGGATAATGACGACAGACCTTGCTGCTGGCATGGGGCTCTGGCCTGAGGGTTCCCCCACGTGGACCCTGGACCAACTGGCTAGATTCCCAGGCAACCAGGGAGAAGCAACTCTGCTTCCACCCTGAGGCCTAGAGACTCTGGGTAACACTGCACAGACAAGAGATAGAGCTAGGACACATCCAGAAAACCCCTGCAGCCTTCCCACAGCACCACTGCCCCAGGCCTACTCCTAGACAGCTTCCTGGAGGAGAAAGAACCTGAGGGGAGCAGGAACAGTGCCTTTGTCCGCTGCCCTTGTTCTCCTGCTGGATGAAAGAAATGAAAGGGCTTCCTCCAAAAGAAGAGGGTGGAGAGGAGTGGGAGGGGAGGGGAGGGGAGGAAATTCAGATGAGAAACAAGTCTGGGGCCAGAATATGTGGAAGGCTGAGTTGGGCAAGGAGACAAGGACAGGTCAGCCAGGTGGAGGGCGGCTTTCTCTGAGCAATGAGGGGTCTCTAAAGACACAATCCTCAAGCTCAGGCACCCAGCTCCTGGTCAGGTCTCATGGAAGATGAAAGGGAGCATTGTCAACAGGCCAGGCTGAGGCCCCATCTGCAAACGTATGATGGGCACCTGAGGCTGACAGGTGAGTGGGACCTGAAGAGTTAGGGAAAGCCTGTCCCTCAGCCAGACCAGCACAAGCCCCAAGTGGGTATCCTGTGAGGATGTTAATGGGGGTAGCATATTTGATGTGGGGGTGGACTGACCAAGGAGCCCCTGCTCACTCAGTGCTCTCAGAGCCAACTAGGGGACACTGGCTTTCTCCTTGTGGCTGCCCTGCGGGAGGGCCAAGGTCAGGACCAGGGAGGCAAGTGTGGGTACAGCAGACCTGCCCTGTCCTCAACACCCCACTGAGGTACAGAGTGCAGTGGTGGCAGATGGGGAAACTGAGGTACCAAGCAGTCTACCTGAGTCTGTGCTTCCAACCACTATGTCATGCTGCCAGCAGAGAGACTAGACACCTGCTCATGCCCACTCTGATGGGCCTCAGTGGGCAGCCCGATACTGCCTGACTTTCCAGTGCCCCCAGGACTGTGCTGTGCTGTGAATTTCTTTCCCTCTCCCTGTAAGGCCCTCCCAAGGCCACGGTTCCCTGAGCTTAGCCTCACTCAGAACTGCCAGCCTTCTCAGCACTACTGGATATCCCACCACCTCCACCTAAGGTCCAAGGGCCCAATGCACCATGCTTGCCTCCTGCCCCAGCTGCAGCTCCTCCCACCCACAAGCCTGCCAAGTGGTTCCATCTCCCTCCATGCTAGTTGGCCTTCCCCCTCCCTTCCCCATGATTTGGGGTCAAACCAGAGCATGTTCAGGTAGGCATGCCACCCCATTCCTCCCCTCCACTCAGAAGCAATGAGTGACCTTCCAGTTTCCACTAGCTGCAGGGAAAAGGTGTGAGGTGCCTGCCCACTGAACACCTTACCCTGTGCCAGAGTGGGCAGCCTCAGAAACACCATCTCAATCACTCCTCACAGCTACCAGGGGAGCGGGGTGTGAGAGAGACAGTTCAGCCCTCAATGGACAGATGCTAAAACTGAGGCTCAGAAGTAAAATGATTTGTGCAATGTCCACAAGAATGTAAGTGGCAAAATTCAAACTCAGGTCTAATCACTCCAAAGCATCAGAACCTCTTGAGGACCATTTTTAAAAATATGGGTTGCTATGGACAGGGGGAAGGGGCAGGAATCCATGGATTTATAAAAGCTTCCCTGGTGATTCTCCAAGGGGACTGCCATGGGCAGGACAGGGCACACCAGCCACACTGTGATGCACCTTCCTTCAGCTCCCAGCGAGCCTACACCTCTCAACAGGGTGGTGGGGCAAGAGTGGCTGCCTCTGACCTACTGAGTATTTCCTCTATGCTTGGTGCTAGGCTCGACCCTCACATGTATGCCTTCTCTTTATCTTTGCTCTTCTTTCTGAAAGGGAGATGTTTACTGCTGGGGAACCTGAGGCTGGTGTGTATGCATGTGTGCAAACGTACACACAAGTGAGGTCTCCCAGACTTGTTTCCAAGGGAAAAGCAATACCCCCACCACAGTGTCAGGAGTCTATTCAGGACCCCCAAGGGTGGGGGAGGGGTAGGCCTGAGGAAAGCCAGGTAGAAGTACGACCTCAGATGGGCCCTGAGATAGTCACACAGAGCCCAGCCAGACATCTAACCTGTCCAATGCTAGCTAAGGAATGGCCAGGATGGTCCCTGGGAGGTGTGAGGGTGGGACTGATGGGAAAAGTGGGCTTATTTAGGACTCACCCCTTCCTCTTTGATTCTTTTAGGAGGAAGTCCATAAGGAGCTTGTTTGTAACCAAAAAGATCCCCACCCCCTTCCTTCCTACTAAACCCTTTCCCTGGGCACAGACCTGAGAGTGCAGTATATATAGGTAGCCTTTAGCACCAGAAATGGGGCCTGTGCTCACCCAAGTGAGCTGCTATGGCCAACTCCAGCTCCATAAACCCTGGGAGGGTGTGGCAGTCAGCACTGAGTCCAGTGGCCCAGTTGCTGTCCCAGTCTGGCAGGCCTGTGCCCCAGCTGCTCACCCTTCAGCAGGCCAGCTCTGGACATCTCCGTTGGCTGAATGCAAGCCAGCCTGTCTTGGCAGCTCCTCCTGCTGCCTGCGAGGGTGACTTCACTTTGACTTCATATCTGCAGAGTGATGTGCAGCTAGCTTGTTCAGCCCTGCGCTCAACCAGGCAAGAAGGTGGGGTTCTGCACACAGCAGGAAAAGGAGCAGCTCTCCCCCTGAACCCCAAGCCCAGGTTCCTGCATCCTCCCACCACAAGGCCTCATGGGCTTCCATTTCTCCATTCCTCTGAGCTTAGGTGGACTCCAGACCTCAAAAGCCAGCGGAAAACAGAGGCCTAGAACCATCATCTGACCTCATCCCAGGATCCTCTATTACAGGTCCAGAGGCCATTCCTTTTCAGGGTGAATGTGTTAACAGGTATTTCTTTGGGGGGAAAATTCAGATCCTTCGAGGCTCCAGTTCCTCCCTGCTACCTGCTCTCCTACCTTATCAGTCCCACATCCTAAGAACTGTCTAGTTTGGAGGGGGAAAGGGGACCCACTAAGCCAGCTCCAGGTTTCTTTCAAAGGTGAGCCCAAAAGCCAGTTTCCTGTCCCTCTTGGTTGGACCAGTGCTGGAGGCTGGAAACCTCAGACTGGCCTTTCGGCGCCCCTACCCTCCCCAACAATGCCACCACCGAAGACACTGTAAACTACCAAGGAGCCACAGAGGCTCTCCTGGCTCCTTCTCCAGACCAGGCTCTTCCCCTCCTCCAGGTTCTGGTCCCCAAGAAGCCGCGCTCCCACCGCTCCTCCCCGCTCTGAGAAATGGCGGAGGGTGCGCCCCGCGCAGAGAGCCTGGAGGCGGGGCGCCCTTCTCTGACTCCCACTAGGTCTCACCCCTCGCCAGCCTGCCAGACCTTGCATCCCTGCGTGGCTTCTCTGTCCTTTCTATGTCCCGGAAAAGCGAAACGCAGGGACCGTAGGCACGAGTATAGGCTGAGAAAGAGTATCTGAGAGTGCAGAGGCGCACGGACCCCGGCTATGGCTGGCCTATCCGTACCGTGCCCCACCTAGTCCGCACCACGCTCCTAGCCGTGCTCCTCTCGGCCGCACCCGGCTTTCGCACCCCACTCCGACTCGCGGCCCTCTGGCCAGCAGCTCACGTCCCGCACCCAACTCTCATCCGCACCTGACTCCTACCCGCACCCCCCGCGGCCCCTGCGGGTACTAGGAGCCCCGCCCCTCCCCGCACCCTGGCCCCGCCCGGCCCGCCCCCCGGTCCGCCCCAAGCACCGCCCCACCCCTGCCCGCTCCTCGGGTGCAGCCGGCGCTTGCCTCGCCTCAGTCCCGCCACCAGAGCAAGGCACGCAGCATCTTGGAGTGTCCCAGAGTCCGCGCCCCGACGCGCCGCGCCTGCAGCGTCTGCCCAGACCTCCGCGCTCCGAGCGGGCATGGGGCAGCCGGGCTGAGCGCCGCACCCCACCGCTGAGCCGCCGGCCAGAGCCGCCATCCCTCTAGCCGCGGCCCCGGCGCGCGCGGACAGATGGCGAAGGCGACGTCCGGTACCGCGGGGCTGCGGCTGCTGCTTCTGCTGCCGCTGCTCGGTGAAGGTGAGTCCTGGCGGCCGCCGCTTCCCGCAGAGGCTGGGGCGAAGTTGGTGCCGCTCGCCGAGCGGCGGAGTGGACACGTTCAAAAACGCCTTTCCTTTTGCGGTGGATAGCGGGCTGAGCCGCTGCCGGCCACCCAGCTTCGGCTGGGAACGAGGTGACTGCGTTGGGCGGCGGGCAGGGCGCCTCGGGCCTCGGGCTGGGCGGGTCCCCGGCAGGAATGGGACACGGGCCGGGGTTGGGGGGGGCGGCGGTCAGTGCCCAGAGCCCAAGCCGCGGCCGCGCATCCCACCTGGCTGCGCCTCGCGCCAAAGCCACGCATCCTGGAGCAAATGGGACAGCCGTTTCGGTGCAGGCGTGGGCGGACGGGTCAGGTAGCTCCAGAAAGCCCAAGACTTGCGCCGAGAGTTCTATTTCTGCAGAAGACCGCTGGGTTCTGGGTTCTTTTCCGTGCTCCAAGTCCATGCGTTCTTTCTCCGGCTCTGCCGCCTGGCCGGCGAGGGGTGCGGAGGCTCTTTAAAAGATTGCTTTTTCCCTTGTGCTTTTTTTGTCCCCCTGGTCTTTAAAAAACTTTAAAAAGACTGTGGTTTCTGCAGTGGTTTCCCTCGAGGGCCCGCCGGGGTCCAAGTCCCACCCAGCAGCCTTGGAATGGTGCGCCACTGCTCAGCAGGGAATCCTGAAGATGTGACCTTTGGGCCATAGCACCGCTCCGTGCTATGTCAAATGTCAAAAACATTTAGTGCTTTTGGCCAGGTTGGGATGGAGTGGAGTAGGTTGGGTCTGTGTGCCGCCAGCGTCAGTGCTGTGCCTTGTGAAATCACTGGCGCTATGGGATCCCAGCGTTAGGTGTGGCCTAGTGAAGACTGGTAATTGCCCCCACCCAAACCTTGATAGAATGAGCCGCAAGGCTGTAGAATCGTCACCCCGTTGGCCAGCACTGAAACTCCCTGGATCTCCTCCTGAGTACTTCTGTATGAACCAAGTTTCCACTTTGAGAAGGAAGGAGCTCTGGCCACCCTCCTCCACTCCCTGTAAAGGGTTTTCTTTCCTTGGAACCTTTGGAAACAGAAGAGGCTGTGGTCACCCTGCCTCTAGCCCCAAGTGCTGCACAGACTGAGTTCCCAGTCCTGCCTGAGGCTTCATGTGTGTGACTGGCTCCCCAGCTCATCGCATGCGAAGGTTATCCATGGTACAAAGGGGCAGGAGAGAAGCCCTTGCCTTCCCACCGTAAGAATGGGGAGAAGTCTGTTCCCTGAGTTGGGACTCTGGAGTCGCAGAGCTGCAGGGGAAAACACAGGGCAGAGGTAAACAAGGTGTCCTGAAGCTTTCTTGATTCTTTCAGATGCAACTTTGTAGTTGTGGGCACATGGTCAGATAGGGGGGCTTCCCCACACCCTCCCACAGGTTTGCATTTATTCTGGGTGCCAGGTTGAGGCTGTGGGGACCAGGTTTCTGGGACCAGCATGTGGCACTTGGCAGGAATGCAGGTAGCTTTCCTTGCCCAGTCCCCAGCCTACGGGAGTTGGGTGGCTGCAGCCTCCCCAGTACAGAGAACATGAGCCCCTGTCCCTGGGATGATCAAGAAACCACAATTAGTGACACTTGGAGTGGAGAAGCAGCCCCACACCCAGGAGGAGACAGTTGGGACCTTTGGAGAGGTGTGGGTGGCTGGAGCTGCCCCAGACCCAGGAGTAAGCCCTGGCACTCCCCCCACCACCACCCAGCAGGGAGAGCTGGCTTCCAGCGCCCTCTTGCGGATGTAGCACTCTAGTGGATGGGTCTGGGGGGATGGGGATGGAGGTGAGGGTCCTTCCCCTGCTCACACACTCAGACTCAGGCTGGCCTGGCAGCTCCCCAGTAAGCCTCTTATCTTTAATCTCCCAGGTTTGGCCTCTTGGGTCCTGTTTTGCTCAGCACCTCCAGCTTCAGGGAAGGCCTATTCCACGGACCCTGGACCTACTGCTGCTAGCACCAAAGAGCCAGGCACTATGACATGGCAGGGCTCTGTCCCTAGCCTGCTGGGCTCCCCCTGTGTAGAGTGCCTGAGTGGTCCACCTAGGCAGGCACCTAGGGCCAAAGGAATGCAGCTCCACTCCCTTTTCTCCCCACCCCCCTTTGACCAAAGACCAGTGGAAGGCTTGCTCTGCCTGCAGGCTCACTGGGCCTCTGCTTTCTGCATTCCAGCCCAGGAGCCCCTCTGGTCTTCAGGAGCTGCCCTCACCATTCAGTGGGAGAGGCTGGGCCAGCTGAGAGGTCTCTGAGCGTGGGACCTTGAGCAGAGAACAAATGGGGAAGTTTCCTGAGCCGATTTGCTAAATTGCCTTTATTTTTCAGAATTGCTTTAGGGACAAGCTAAGTAAATCACTGTTTCCTTGGTGGTGTGAAGAAAATGGGATGCATTCACCTAATGGGGAGCTAATGGCCTTTTAGCCAAGGGGAGGAGGAAACTAATTAAAAATTATGGTATCTGTTAAAATGGAGCCTGGGGTGCCAAGGGGAAGGGAGGGCCCAGAAGCTGCAAGTCTCCCCCTTGAGGCCTTCCCCCTCTGCAGCCTGCCTGAGGACCCTTTAGGTCCCTCTGTCTTAGCTGAATAAGGCTGATACCAGCAACAGCCACCCTGTGGGGACCTCACAGCATGCTGGTCCTGTGCTGCAAGCTGCATATTCGCTAACTTACTTTGTCCTGCCAGCAAGCCTGCAAGGGTTGTGGCCTTGTTTGCCCATTTCACAGGTGAGGAAACTGAGGCTCCCATAGGCGCCAGTGGAGAAGACTTAGGAACTCTTCACCCTTGGTCCTCTGACTTTCAGGAAGCCCCGTCTCTGGGCCAGTGGTGGCCAGGGCTGAGGCTGAGGAGGGGCCCAGGGGAGAGAAATGGCCCTGAGCTTGCCCACCCACTGGTGAGTCACCCACCTCGAGGACAGCCTGGCCCAGATACAGAAGGGATGTGTGGCACTGTGCTCAGATGCCTGAAACGGGCCCTTCTGAGTCCTAGCTGATGTTTGGAAGTCTGGTTGGTCTGGGACAGAACCAGGTACAGCCCTGTCAGAGGTGGCCCAGGGGAAGGGCCACGTGTGCTACAGGTGTGGCAGGAAGACATCTTTGTGCTGGTGGTGGTGCAGGTGTGCAGTCGGGACACCCAGCAAGTGGCCCTTGCACCCAGTGTCTGCCTGGGGACCTGGCATCTAACAGAAGCCAGGTCCCCAAGCTGAGTGGAGGGGTGCAGGGGTGGGGAGACTGGATGAGAGGGGTTGTGGGCACCTGTGTGTTTACTTATTCAATTCATGTCCCTCCATAGAGACCCAGGACAGGTTGGGAGAAGAAAACCATCAGTTAGATGCCCAGTTCTCCCTAGCAGGGCCTCCATCTGTGGAGGTGGCCACAGCCCCACTGCAGAGCCCCAATTCCCAGTTGGTTTTGTGCTGCCCTCCCCCCAAATCTGTGTGCTGTCTCCTCCCCCACCTTTCCTACTTCCTCCTCTCTGATAATGTTTTCCTGTGAATGACTGAATAGTAACAATAATAGTAACAACCAGTGGCAAACACTTCTGAGGGGTGCACAGCTTCCCTTTTGGCTTTTCAGGGGCTGGGGGTGGTCTGGGGAGACAACAAATGCCAAGTAGTTACGTTTGTTTGTGTGTGTGTGTGTTGAGGCAAAGTGGGATTAGTCAGTGAACCGCCAGGCGGGGAGCACATCCTGGCCCCTCAGTGTGAGTCAAGTCAAGCTTCCTGGATGCTGCTCCCATGGGGACTGCACCTTTGAAAGGTGCAAAGGTCCTGGGCTTCTGGGGGTCCGCCTGGGTCCCCACACTGTGTGGCAGCCAGGGCACGTGCAGAGGTTAGGGGAAGCAGTGCTGTGTCCCCTGAGGCAGGGTTCCATTTTCCCTCAGAGGACCTTGGGGACAGGCCCTCTCCTGACCAAGGCCTCAGGACACATGGCAGCCCCTGTGGCCTAGGCCACCTCCTGGCTTCCTCATTGCCTCATCCCCTGAATTGGGGGCCAGGCCAGGGATAGGCTCTGGCCCTCAATTCAGCCTCCATCAAGTTTGGGCTTCACAGCTGACTGGATTGTGGAGGGAACTCAGGCCCCCCCCAACCCCCAAAATCAAGGCTTGAGGCTATGAAGCCAGTGGACCCTGAGCAGTCTACCCTGAGACCCTGGGCAAGGCAGGGGTGGGGCAAGAGGAGCAGCTGGGTGCTATTGTTCCCTTAGCTTCCCCTGCTGGGGCCTGTGCACCAGCCTGGATTTGGGCAGGTGATGGCACTGGGACCTTAAGGGCAGCAGTTTAGGTAGCACCTGGGCCTTAGAGAAAGCAGGTGGCCAGCCCTGAGCAAACATCTCTGTTTGCTTTTGCCTTGTGGGTGGCTCCACAATGTACAGCAGCCCAATCACCACCATAGAAAGGTTACCTGTACACCTGGACAGGTTTGTGCATACCCCCTGGTGGGCTGGCTGATGCAGGTTTTCTGCCTTGATATCAGGAATACCTAGAGGGGCTAAGGCTGGAGGCTCTGGCAGGCAGAGCCTGGGTCTAGGACTTGTTGGGGGAGATGCTTGTGGCCCTTCAGGATGCCTGTGGTCCTGGGGAACCTGAGCACACTCCTACATTTCGATGCTGGCTGGCCCTTTCCTATGACATGGGGTGCTGATGTCTGAGTTCTGCAGAAGCCCAGGACTCAAGAGAGATGCCTGAGGGGCAATGGGGCCCTGGAGCTGCAGGTAGGGGAGCAGTGAATGGTCATCAAGACTGTTTCCTATTTCTGCCTGGGCCTCTGTGACTCCAGAAAATTCTCATCTTTTTGTTCAAGAAAGGGGAAAAGGAAAAATGTGGTTTTCCTAAAATTTCAGTAATGACCTGGGAAATGCTGGGGGGCTGCCAGTCCCTCAGGATGACACTGGGGGGTGCAGCCTAGTAAACTACTCCGTCTAGATGTGGGAAGTAGTTTACTGGTTTCTTCCTCAAACTTTTCTTGCCAGTGAAATAGGCAAAGACACTGAGGCTGGTGCTGGGGGCTTCCTCCTTGTCTGCCTCCCCACCCTTCCTCCTTCCTCCCCACCCTGCCTTTCCACCATTGCATGAGGGGTATCCACTGTGGTCTCAGGAAGCCCCGAGCTCTGTTCCAGCCTGCCACTTAGCTGAGGAGGGGTCAGCCCTCCTCACCTGTAGAAACAGGGTGAGTGATGTGAGATGTGCTCTGTCATCGTGAAGGGGACAGGGTGGTTCTGTAATCCTGAGGTTGGGCAGCCTGCAGGTCATCTTTGAAAGAGATTTATCCGGCAGGTCAACAGACAGCCTGAAAAGTCTTGACTGAAGGATGCTTTGAATCTTCTTTGCTTCCCCATCCCCAACCTTGTGAGAATAGATGAGACAAGCCCCTAGTCTCAGTGGCTTAACAAAGTCCACTTGTGCCCTGCTAGTGGCACAACCTGGCCTGGCCCCCTCTCCACAGCCACCCCATATCTGAGCCTGCACCTAGGCATATGTACCGAGGGCTGGAGCTTTGAGGAGTCTGAGGAGGTTTGAGGCCAAGAGGGGCCTGGAGGAGCTGTGTAATTTTGCCTGTGTGTGTGCCATGGTAGGAGTCTGGGGTGCATCTACACATGCCCACTTGTTCACCTCTGTCTGTATGTCTGTCATCCTGCCTGCCACAGGATGTGGTGAGAGGGGCAATGGGTAGCAAATAATTTATTTTTTTTATGGAGGTAAAATTCACATACATGAAATTAACCATTTTAAAGCAGGCCATTCCGAGGCACTTAACACTTTCATTGTGTTGCACATTCTAGACATCTCTCCATAGGTATAAACATTTCCATCACCCCAAAAGGAAACCCTTTTTTAACAGTTACTCTCTGTTCTCCCTTCTCCTAGTCAGCATTCTGTCTCTATGGACTTACCTGTACTGGATATTTCCTATAAACTGGCTTCTTTCACTCAGCATAATGTTTTTAAGATTAGTTCACATTGTAGCATGTGTTGGTACCTCATTCCTTTATAAGAGTGAATAATATTCCATTGTATGGATGTACCATATTTACTTTTTTGTTCATCTGGTGTTTTCTTGGAAGTACTTGAATATTTTTTACCTATTGGCTACTGTGAATAATGTTGCCATGTTACAAATATCTGTTTGAGGCCCTGTTTTCAGGTCGTTAGATATACATCTAAGTGAAATTGATAGGTAACTGTATGTTTTCTTTTTTGAGGAACTGCCAAATTGTTTTCCACAGTAACTGAATCATTTTGCATTCCCAGCAGTACACAAGAGTTACAGTTTACCCTTATCCCCCAACAGTTGTTATTTTCTGATATGTGCCTGTATGTGTGTTTTAAATGTAGCCATCCTACTGGGTATAGAGTAGTAGCTCATTGTAGTTGGGTTTGCGGTTTCCCTCATGATGGTGATATTTAGCATCTTTTCATGTGCTTATTGTTCAGTTGTGTATCTTCTTTGGAGAAGTCTCTCCTTGAGTTCTTTGCCCATTGTTTACTTGGGTGATACTTTGCTGTCTTGTCTCCTTCCAGTGGTGTCTCTGCCAGTACCTGAGCACCAGGTCCGTTGTGAGGTGGACATGGGTCCATCTGAGGTCCTCCTGTGGGGACTGAGTCATCATCCTCCTCAATGACCCTGGGCTCTGAGGCCACATTGATAGCAAATGTCCCAGAGCAATGGTGTCACCACTCTTTCGTGACAAAGGGATGCCTAGGAACCTCCCCGTAAAGGATAGGAGCAGGGGAAGGTGCTGGGACTCGGCAGCATGGAACCTAGGGCTGCCCTTTCTTGCTTAGCCTGAGTCCAAACTCTAAAAATAACCAGGCTATTGTGGGTAAGTTGATTACTGTAATTGCAGCGGTGTGATGTCATGCTGCTGGGCCCTGGAGCTGTTTTCCTGGTCTAGTGCGTGGTGCACCCAGGCAGCTCTGGAGCTGGCCCAGTGGCAGGAAACCTTTGTGAGCCTACCACATCTGATTGGTTGAAAGGGGGCAGAGAACGATGGGCAGACACTGTACCCCCAGGAAGCAGTTCCTGTTCCTAGTCACTGCCGGGGCCTGAGCTGGCCACACAGCCAGGTGGTATAGGGGTGGGGCCGGACCCTCTGACCTGTCTTCTGTTCCCTCCTCTTGAGCTGAAACCTCTCCTTTGGACTAGGCTGTGTCACCTTGCCTTATTAGTGTCCTAGGATGACACTTTGCAGTCCTAATCCTATTTCCTCCCAATGTCCCTCATCCCCTGAGCCAGAGCCCATCCTGATTTCCATTGTGCTCACTATCCTGCCTCTTGGCCTCTGGTCAGAAGTTCGTTCCATGAACTCAATGGGGGTCATCACTAAGCTTAGAGGAGCCTTGGCATCAGGTACAAACCTCTCATTTTACACATGAGAAAACTGAGGGAGGCAGGAGTTGTCACATGTGGGAGTGTCATCCAGTATCCATTGAAGATTTGGCCCCACAAGCCTGGCATCCCCTTCTCCACGTGGCCACTCCAGCCTTGGGTTTGGATTCTTTTCTACTCCTGAAGTTAAAGTCTTTGAGATCTTTACATCTGGGGCTGGACAGCAGCATCCAGACGCAGGCAACATAGTCTGCCCCATGTGCCATGGGGCCTCAGGATTGGACAGCCTGTCGGACCCAAGGCAGAGGTTGAGCTGCAACCTGCTCTCTCAGAGGTTCCCGGCTCTCGTCCCCTGACTTTCCGCCAGAGTAAGTCCCCAGGCCTTTTGTGAACCCAGCTTCTGCTCCAGAGTCCAAACTTGGCCCTGCCTGGGGCCCCTCTGCTGCCTTGGCCCCTGCTGTTGCTCTCAGCATACCATGAGAAGGACACATGGGGACGGCAGGTTGGCCTTCCAGTCCTTCCTATCCCCAGAGCTGCAAAGGTCCCTGGAGGGGCCCAGCTCTATGCCACAGGCTGCTTGGAGCACATGGAGACACATCTGACCCAGTCAGCTGCAGAGGTGCCACACATGGGAACTGCTCCACCCAAGGCTGCCCTGACTCCTCGGCCCCACCCAGGACCAAGTCTCTTGTCACCGACGTGCAGCTCTCAGCTCTGTAACTGACCTTGGCACACCCACCTCTTAAGTGTGTGGTGGCACTGGGACCTGGGGGGGGGGGGCAGAAGAAGGGAAGGACCCCTTGAGCATCAGTTCTCCCGTGTCCAGTGAGCAGGAGAACAAGTGAGGCCCCTAGACCAGGCAGGCACCCTGCAGGGGCTCTCTCCAAGCAGGCAACCCTTACCGTGCCCACCCCTGGGCTCACCCTCTTGAGCCTTCACCCCATTTCAGGGCTCCTTTTCTCACTCATATTTCACTGAAATGTTACAAAGCCTGTGTGAAGAGACTTCTCGGGGTACCTGCTTTGTAGAAGAGGCTGAGGGAAACTCTGGATGGATTTCAGGGCTCCTTTTCTCACTCATATCTCACTGAAATGTTATAAAGCCTGAGTGAAGAGACTTCTAGGAATACCTGCTTTGTAGAAGAGGCTGAGGAAAACTCTGGATGGATATTTACAGAGATACTTGGGCTGACAGAACTTGTTTAAATTACGATGTGGACATGCTGTGAGTCACTGTGCCTTGCTGAGTGCATAGGGGACAGTTGCCCTGGCCAGAGGCACCAGGGTCAAAGTCAGTGACACCTCACCCCCATTGCCCTGGCTGGGACCACTGCACCGTGCAGCCAGCCAGGCTGTGGACTCCAGAGCCTAGAGCAGAGGCAGCCTGGTGACCCTTGGTCATCGGTAGGCCACTTGGGTGGCCAGTGCTGTTCCAACTAGGCCTTGCCCTAAGAAAGAAATTAATTGTAACCTAATTGTCAGTTTCCTTTGCATAGAAGCCGGAAGGAACTGCCAGCCAAGCTAGCGATTAACTCAGCAGCAGCTGGGAGATCACATTTGGGCAGGAGCATCCATCATCTTGACCAGGCCGCTGCAGCTGGTTTGGGTGGGTGTGGGAGTGTGGGTGGTGCAGTGTGGGGCCGGGTCCCTCAGAGTGGAAGGTGTGTCTATGTGCAAGAGCTGCTCTGAGGTGCTGGCTCTCCTGGTGTCAAGTTGCTGACCTTCTCCCAAACCTCAGCCATGTCCAGACCCCTTCCCCACCCAGGACAGAGGGCTGAATGATATTTTAGGCGTATCAGGGGACGGGCCTGACCATGAGTGTGAGAGGTGAATTCTGGGCCCCACTTCCCTAGCATGGAATGGGGAGTGTGATCTCTGTTCTACAGCAGAGCTTGGCGAGGTGTGCGAGAAAGAGCCTCAAGAATGAGAGGGCTTTGCCTGTGCATGTAGGGACGGTGGTACCCTGAGATCAAGGAGTGCCCCCTCTCTTCTTCTCCATGCAGCTTCCCTGGGTCCCCTGCCCAGCATTTTTGGAAAAAAGAATTTAAATCTGGGATTGAGGCTACACTGCCATGATGGTGCAGGATCCTCTTTGGACACTAGGGACGTAGCTGCCCTTGGCATTTATTGAGTGACCAGTGCATTCACTAAGCTATCCATTCATGTGCACAAGCTAGTGTTTTCTTGATGGTTTTACAGATAGGTACTTAAACTTAGGTAAGTAGGAATGGGACAGGCTGTCAGATTTTGTAGGAAGGAGACTTTGGCTTGTAAGTGAGGACAGTTGGGCCAAGGAGACGTGTAGAGGTAGTTGGCTTCCGAAGTGAGGCTCTTGTGGATCATCAGATTATTGGAGCCTTTCCTCAGGCCTTTCTTTCATGCCTGCTCTGTGCCAGGCATCAGGAAAGGCTCCAGGATACAACAGTGGGCAAGGCAGGCCTGTGCTGGCACTGTGGATCTTTATAGTCCAGCTTTCCTCTCACAGTTAGTGTGAGTCAGAAAGCTGCGTAGATGCCAGCAAAGTGATGGTAGTGGTGCTGGTGGAGATGATAGAGGTGGTGGTGGTGGGATGGAGATGATGGTTTGGTAACAGTAGTAATGATGGCTGGTGGGGATGGAGGTGGTGTTTATATTTGGAGTTATCTAGGTGACAGAGATGGTGGTGATGGTGGTATAGCCTTCTCCATGAACATTTACTAGGTGCCAGCCATTGTTCTGAGAACTTAATGTGCATTAACTCACAGTACCCCTACAAAGTGAGGACCCCGAGTCTCTGGATACAGGAGAGAAAACTGAGGCATTGAATATATGTTGCTTGTCCAAGTTAGTGCACCTTGTTCCACCACCTCAAATGTATAGTGCTCTGTGTCACCCCAGGTCAAGTCCACAGTCTTGTCTGGCATTCACAGCCTGGCTCAACTCACCTCTTCTGCCAGGTTTCCCTAGTCCATGACCTTGGGGCTCACGGAGCTGGACTTCCTGTCTCCAGCCAGCACCCATGCTACCAGCTCCGTGCTGACCCTGCTCCCCTGCCCGAATGCCCTGCCTCCGGGTGCCTTCCCTCCCCTCTGCCTCCAGGCCACACCACCCCTGGCCACTCCTCCCCCTGTTCTGGCTGGACACTGTCTCCTGCTCATGGCTGCCACCCCTTTCCCTCCAGCCTCTGCCATTCTGCAGCACTTGGCCTTCCTCCCTGCCTCTCAGGCAGGTATTTTTTCAGAACGGGCAGTTCAGGTCTGCCAGGGCCCCCAAAGGGATAAGATTATTTTTAACTGCGCCAGAGCGACTAATAACACAGGCAGCAGAGCTGCACAGAAGCAGTCGGTCAGAGCACCCGCCCCACCTTACACTGCACACCCAGGCACTGTGGGTCCCTGCCCCCACAGACACGTGCTTCCCACACACAAGACACAGCCTCTAAGTTCCAGGTCCCCCAGGGATCCTAGAACCAAGCGTCCCTTCCTTAGGCCATCACAGAGGTGTCAGCGCCATTGCTAACAGCATCCCCCTCACAGGACCATCAGGAGGCTGCTGTTATTCTCACCTGGGTGCGTCCCAAGGGTGCTCAAAATAAGGGCCCTCCCTCACCATCCTCACTCTTCTCCACCCTGGCCAGGCCCTTCAGAAGGGGCAGGCAGTGCTATCTCAGTGAGAAGGCCTGTGACAGTGCAGCCCTACTAACCCAGTGGCCAAAGTGACTCCAGGGAAGCCACACAGACCCCTCCCCTTCAGCTCTCCTATCCCTGCCAGGGGCACTGGGTGTTCCAGTGTCTCCCACCATAAGATCTAAGACATTGATCTCTCCAGAAGCAAAAATTACTCGTCAGGGAAGGGGCCAACTAGCTGCCTGTGTGCCCAGGACTATGTATGGCCAGGAGACAGTGTGTCTATCTGTCCTGCTTTATTTGGGGGCTGCCAGGAGGATCATTCCATTTGCTGCTCAAGGAATCACTCAGGACCCATTTGCTGTCACTTCTCTCTAAAGGGCTAATGGTGGGGCATGAAGGCCACAGCTGCAGGAGCCAGGCTGTATGTGTTGGGGTGGAGGGCAAGCACTGGACAGCTGTGAGCAGGCCCAAGCTTTGCAGAGGGTTCAGAAAGCCACCTGGCAATAGCTGTGTGTGGTGGCTGCCCTGGGCTAGTGTGATGCCAAAAGACCAGTGAACCTCCATGACACATGGAATTGAGGAAGCCATTGGCACCCTGTCCCTCTTGGCCAACTGGGTAGGTACACACCTGGGCATGGCTGGTTGCTGCACTAGTGTCCAAGGGGGTGCAGTTAGTTATTGTGTGGGAAACTAGTGTCCAGTGGCTGCCTGAGAGGCTGGTGGGTTGGCACCTTGGCACGTGTGAGGATTTGGTGTGACAAAGGGAAGGGCTCCTCAGAAGATGTCTCAGGCTGACCTGACCCTGAGCTCTGCCTTCTCCGGAGACCTCAGTTAGGTCCCTGCCTTCCCCAGGACCACCTGTTGCATGCCAAGCCTCGCCCTCTTGGGGCCTCAGGCATCCACCCAAATGACTTTCCCAGCAGGGCCACATCATGAGCTGTGGGCCCCTTCCTCCAGCTAAAAGTTAAATTGTGTTTTACGATTGTATTGGTGTAAGACAAATATAATCCAGGCCACTGAATAATAACAGTTGTTATTCTATACTCCTTATTGCTAGATTTATTTCTTATTTTTGATTTTAAAATAAAACCGAAACATTTTTTGTTGAGCCTCAGGCACTGTGCCACGAAGAGTGGTTGCTGCAGCATCAATGTCTGTCAGAAACAGAGGCCTCCTCCTCTGCAGGCTTTGGCCCCCTCGATCGCTGGCATCAAGGGTTAGCACAAGTGTGGGCTGGTCTGTGTGAACCCCTGCCCTCACCTGGGGACGCTGAGCTCCTGAGCCATTCAGGTCTCCTATGCCTGGGTGCCATAGTTTTGTAAGCAACCCGCACCTGACATGGGAAACTAGAGCAGAAACCAGCTATGCCCAGGTATGTACCTGCCCGGTGCAGTTGGCCAAGAAGAATAGGGTGCCAAATGGGGACAGGAGCTTCCTGCTTCTGTTTGGCCTTGATTTTGGCTGAAGATTTAGCTGTGGACATATCTTTAAAACCAGGATTCCCCTATAAGGCAAAACAAGACAGATGAATTGGACTATATCAAAATTTAAAACTTCTGCAGATCAAGGACATAATCATAAGAAAGAAAATACAACCCTTGGAATGAGAGAAAAATTTGCAGTTCCTATATCTGATAAGAGTTCACATCCAGAATCTCTAAAGAACTCATAAAACAACAGAAAGCCCCATTCAAAAATGGGCAAAGAACTTGAATAGACATTTTTTCCAAAAAAAGATATACAAATGGCCAAAAATCACATGACAAGATTCTGAACATCTGAGCTCTGCATTTCATTAGGAAAAGGCAAGTCAGAACCATGATGTGATACTACCTGACACCTGTTAGGATGTCTGCTATAAAACAACAATTAAAAAAAAAAAACCAGAAAAGAACAAGCATTGGTGAGGATGTGGAGAAATTGGAACTTTTGTGCACTGTTAGTAGAAATGTAAAATGGTGCAGCCACTATGGAAAACTGTTTGGTGGTTCTTTTTCTTCTTTTCTTTTTTGTGGTTCATTTTAAACATAGAATTACCACATGATCCAACAATTCTATTTCTGGGTATATACACAAAGGAATTGAAAACATGGGCTTAAAGACATATTTGTACATTCTCACTAAGAGCAGCATTATGTACAGTGACCACAGGGTGAAGGTTATCCAAGTTCCTAGCTACGGAACTATATAAACAAAATGTAGTACATCCATGCAATGGAATATTATTTGGCTTTAAAAATAAAGGACATTCTAGCCGGGTGCCATGGCTCACGCCTGTAATCCTACCACTCTGGGAGGCTGAGGGGGGTGGATTGCCTGAGTTCACAAGTTTGAGAGCAGCTTGAGCCAGAATAAGACCCTGTCTCTAAAAATAGCTGGGCATTGTGGCGGGCGTCTATAGTCCCAGCTACTTGGGAGGCTGAGACAAGAGAATCTCGCTTGAACCCAAGAGTATACCACAGCATTCTACTGAGGATGACAAAGTGAGACTCCATCTCAAAAATGAATAAATAAATAATAAATGCCATTCTGACACATCCTACAACATGCATGAAACTTGAAGATAGTGTCTGTATGTATCCTAAGTGAATAAACCAGTCACAATAGGATAAATACTACTGTATATGATTCCACTTACATGAGGTCCCTGGAGTCATCACATTTATAGAGACAAATTAGATTGGAGGATTACAGGGGCTGGGAGAGGAGCAGAGAGGGCGCACAGAGCTTCAGTTTTGTAAGAGGAAAGGAGTGCTGTGGATGAATGGTGGTGATGGTTATGCCACAATGTGGATGTACTTAATGCCGCCGCACTGTACACTTTAAAATGGGTAAGATGATAAATTTAATGTTATGTGTATTTTGCCATAATTTAAAAATAACTTTTAACTGGCTCAGTGCCTATGGCTCAACGGGCTAAGGCACCAGCCACGTACACCTGAGCTGGCAGATTCGAATCCAGCCTGGGCCCGCCAAACAACAATGATGGCTGCAACCAAAAAATGGCCGGGCGTAGTGGCAGGCGCCTGTAGTCCCAGCTACTTGGGAGGAGGAGGCTCGCTTGAACCCAGGAATTGGAGGTTGCTGTGAGTTGTGATGCCACAGCACTCTATCAAGGGTGACAGCTTGAGGCTCTGTCTCAAAAATAAATAAATAAATAAAAATAACTTTTAACAACTAGGATCTCTCATTATGTACTCCTCCAAATTTGTTATTTACCATGGAGCATCCCTGATCTGTGCTTTTTTCCTACAAGCAGAGTCAAAGTTGTAGCCCCATGCAAAAGCAGTCTTACCACCAACAGTCTCTGTGGCTCCCAGTGCCTCTGAGATGATGCCAGAGTACCTCACCAAGACTGTCACAGCCACCTTCCTGGCCCTTCCCTTTTGCTCCCCTCCCCTTCCAAATTCTGACCACTTCCCAAACATGCCCAGCCAGTTCAAAGCCTCATCCACGAAGCCATTTGTTTATTAGCTTGTTCATTCATTAATTCATTCACAAGTTCACACGTTTGTTCATTCTCTCAGTCCGCAGGTGGTGAGTCCACAGATGGAGTTGAAGGTGGGCTCCTTGGAGGGTGGGGAGGAGGTGAGTCAGAGGCAGGTGGAGGCCGTGGGAGGATCCATGACTTATTGTGCAAGAAACAGTAAATACAGGGCCTACACAAAGGCTCCTTCGCCATGTGAGCCCTCTCTGCTCTGTGGCAGTTGGCCTGTGGGGTCGAGTGTGGGAGCCAGAGTCAGGTTGGGCGGCATATGGTCCAGGTGAGGGGTCGGCGTGAGGGCGAATGAGGAAGAAGGGTCTGAGATTGAGGTGCGTGGCCAGAGCAAGGTGCAGAGATGCAGAGTTGGCTTCAGACAAGATCATGACTGGTGATGGTTGCAGCCCCCAGCAAGGATGATTTAAAGCTGTGGCACTGACTGCCGCTTGCCAGGGGAGAATACAGTTAGAGGAGAACTGCCGCTATGTCGGGGACAGGCCATGGAAAGCAGCCAGCCAGGGAAGTGAGCAGCTCCCTGGTACAGTAACGGTATCCCTGGAGAGTACCAGAGGCAGAGGGGGTCCTAAGAGCAGCTGGCGTGGAGAGGCTGCCGGCAGGAGCTTGGAGCATTGGAGAGCCTAAAGCACAGGGAGCCAGGCCTTCCTAGGCCTGGGAGAAAACTCTTGTCTATATAGAAATCTCCACCCTGCAAAATGTGTCTTCCAAGAATGAAGTGAAACCATTTAAAAGAACAAGGCAAGGGCACAGCAAGGTACAGGCCCGGGTTGCTGTGCGGGGAGACAGGGGCAGGTGGGGACAGGCAGCCACATTGCCAGGCACCCAGTTCAGCTGAGCCACGAGCTTGTGGGCGTTCATTCAATGTAAATGTTTTGTAAAATGTATTCTTTGTGTCAGATATCACACTATAAGAAAAAATGTGAGTAGGAAGGTGGGGGGGGAGCTATGGGGGGAACTAGCCACATCCTGAGAGGATGACGGTGCTGACACTGGCTGGTGGACCTGCAGGGACAACTAGCCTGCAGTGGGAGGACCGCACCGCCTCTCCGCCTCTGCCCAGCCCCCCAGAGGAGTCGCTGGGGTCTGGTTCCCATTCCCAGGAAGATGATTGCATTAGGAAATCGTCTGTTAAGGAGATTCTGCTGGGTCGTAATAAAACTGTCATCTGCATCGTCTGCCACCCATCAATGGCAGGCCCTGTGAGGGATTCTGCCCAACACAGATACTGTGCTGCTTCTAATTCATGCGGATTTTGGATCATGACATCATTATTACTCTTTTTTTCCTTCTTGGAAGTCCTGAATTTCAGCTTTTATGTTGCTATCCTGGGCAGATTTCTGGTGGTCTGGAGCCCCAATGGTGTTTCTGTGGCAGGGTCACTGTGCGCCAGTGAGCACGACCTCACCGTGTCATGTCAGAGCAGCTGAGTCAGGCGAGCAGAAGGGAGTGCGAGACCAGAAGTGACAGCCAGGGAGGGCTGCCCTAGACCTGCCCCGGCCTCACGGGCAGAGCAGCTGGCTGGGGGCCCACACAGGGCCAGGCCTCACTTAGTGTCTGCACCCCTTAGTGCATGTGCACAGAGTGTGTGAGAAGAAGTGTGCTGGTGGTCACTCGTGTGCAGCAGTGGCGACTGTATGTTGGTGTGATGTCAAGCATGCAAAAATGGGAGCCTATGCTTGTAGGATGCAAATGTTTACAAGGGTGAGAATACCTGTGCTTGTTAGAGTGAGACTGGCAGTGTGTGAGCATATGTGTACTTGGGTGTGAGGATGAGCGTGTAACCACATGTGAGGCAGTGGTGTGTAACAATATGCGTGGGAGAGAATGGGTGTATGTGCATCTGGGTCCAACCAGGAGCCAGACCCAGTCTTGAGAACAGGAACAGTTAACATGAGAGGTTCCCGGCTCTGAAGAAAGAGTGATCAGAGGTGAGGTTAGCCCTGAGGGGGCACCCACAGCCAAGGGTGGGGACCAGGAAGGCAGTCCCCTCCCCAGCTGGGATAAGAGCCTGTGGGAGGAGCTGGGCGTCAGGCCAGAGCTGGTCTGCAATCCTGTGGCTGTTAGGGCACAACCCTCAGGGCACAGGAGCCAAGGCTGGGGCCAGACATGCAGAGGGGTCCACATTTGGGGGCTGTGGGAAGCTATCCCCAGCCTGAGTGTAGGCTGTGCAGGTGTTGAGGGACTACATGCCTTGGGCACACAGCTAGGGAAGAGCACATTGAGTGTGCCCACACCTTTGCCCTACTGACTGCCAGGCCAGCAGGAGACAGGAAAGGCACAATGTCACGACTAAAAGCAGGAGCAAGCTTAGTCTCTCCCAGCCTCAGCCCAGGGTCCTCCACTGACAAGGCAGTGCTGTGCTGCCTGCAAAGGAGAATCCTCAGCACCAGTGTGGGCCTGGGAATGTGCACACGTGGACACAGTGCGTGTGTGGAGGTGTGTAAGAGTGCAAATGTACTTGTGAGCATGCATGTGGGGGGAGAGGGCTCAGGACTGGTTCCATCAGCATCCAAATATGAATAAACCATCTGAGCAAGTATGGAGCATTGCGATGGTCTTGCCGAGCAGAAAACCAAGTTCAAGTTAGAAGAGAAACTGTAGCTGAATGACTGCATGTAGCAGATGAAGCCAGCAGCACCCGGCTGTAGGCATGGTGCTGGGTTTATCTGTGCAGGGTGATTTCAGAGTAGGCCCTGCCCGGCATGGACAATGCCTCACTCCATAGGAACCTAGGGCAGTCTTTTCTCTGCTGAGGGTGGGCCAGGGTGGGAGCAGATGGGGTCTTGGGTGGCTGTGCCTCCATCTCTGTTTCCGCCTCCTGATACCCATGTGCGCGTCTCTTCCAATGTGAGCAGCAACTTGGGTCTTTGGCAGATGTGCTGTGAGCAAGAGGGACCCACCTGTTCTGAGTGGTGCCAGGGCTCAGGCTGGCCATTGGGGGGTGATGTGGGAATCCATTGGGTTTCTCAGACAAGCAACACCTCCATTTTGCACCATCAGTGGGTGTGGTGTGTGCCAAGCCACCGCAGTGCCATAGAAGTGAGTGCAAGGCAGGCCTAGCCCTGGCTGCCAAACCTGTTGAGGCAGAAACCCATGCACTAGGCTAGGGGGAGGATTCTGTCACCCTTGATGGCTTATGGGATGGGAAAGGCTTTGCAAGTCTTGCTGGTGACCTGCCCATGGTGCCAGGAGCGACTTGCACTAAGAGGTGGGTCTTAGTCCACAGGTCAAGTGGCCTTTCAGAAGGGCAGAAAGGTGGCAGCAGTGAGGGCAGTGGCCAGCAGGGCCCTGGCCCACCCCGTGGGCACTACACCTGCCCATACTTAACTCCCACCATCACTGTCTTAGCCAGTGTACCCAACCCCGAGATGCAGAGCTGAAGGTGCGCCCAGCTGTTTGAGCTTGGTCAGGCTTCTCACCTTCTAGCCTCAGAGTTCTTATCTGTGAGGTGGGGCAGTGAAAAAATCTGTAGCTGTGAGTCTGCAGGGATAGGTTCATAACAATACACACCTGTGCAGGGATGAGCCTGTGTGCACCTGCACCGGCCCATCCTTCTCTCCCCAGCATGCCTACACCACTTCACAGTTGGAGAAACTAAGGCCCAGAGAAGACCAGTGCTCTGCAGAGTCCCGATGGTGCTGGATGCCGACAGCTCTCCCCAGTGACCCTGCTTCATTTGTAGCCCTTTGTAAATCTATGAGGAATTTCACAACTATGGTAGCAGAGCGTTAAACCATGTGTGAGCCCTCTGAATGGGGACCTGTGGAGATTGCCCAAGGTGCACCCCCCTGAGGCCAGCTCTGCATCACCTCCTCATCCCCCCCTCACACCATGTGTTTTTCCATCTAGAAGTGTCTGTGACAAGGAGGAGCATTAAGAGGCCCATGCCCTGCTGCAGGGACCACCTGGGAGGCATTTTAAGTGCAGTTGACTCTGTTTCTGGTCATAATCGTTGCCCGACCCACAAATCCCTTTTGGCAGCAGTGAGACTTGAGTGAGATTGGGCCCCACACAATCCTGTAGGGCCAGGTTCCACTAGAGGAGGGTGGGAAGGGCCCATTCTCCCCACATGTGGTCTTTGTGGTAGGGGCTTTCGGAAGCTCCGGTCTGCCCCACTTCCCAGCCCCTGGACCACTGTGGTGCACGTGTACCCTAAAGGCCCCCAGAGGAGGTGCTTCATAGGATTCCCAGGCTATATCTGCCTGTACAGCTGTCCACTCTTCTACAGTCCTGGGCATTGCCAGAGCTACCCTAGAAGGCCCTCCAAAAGGCACCTGGTTCTTATTGGGAAGACCGGGCCAGAGGTGCGTGTCCCTGGAAAGAACAAGAGCCGTCGGAGCTGCATTGCCTCTGCAGACTTGAGCTCAGTCGTCCATGGAGGATGCTCCTCCTCCTCGTGAAGTAGCATTCTGTGGGCATACTCTGAGTAGACCTTGGGCCTGGGCCACCACGCGGAGTTGGGAGGGGTTCACCAGGGCCTGGCACCTGCACTGCCCCAGGGCCACTACCCGGGGCATGTGAATTAGTTTCTCATCTTTGTGGCCAAAACCAAAACCTCCCCAAAGACCAGTGCTTTAAAAAAAGCCTCTTCTTTCCCAACTGTGTTACCACTTTGGGACTCTGAACAGTCTTATCTCTTCTCCTCCCCTGACTCCAGTTGGCACCTGATTGTTTTCCAAACTCAAGAGTGTCCTGGAGGACTCACATGGCTCAAGGGGCTCCTTCTGTTGGTGCCACAGTCCTGCTGTCAGGGACAGAGCCCTGACTGGAAGGGAAGCAGGATCAAGATAGGAACAAACTGATCGAAAAGAAATCTGTTCGATACAAGCACAGTATTGCTAATATCTGCTTTGGATGTCAGTATTTTTTGTGTGTTATAAAGTATACTTGCAGGTCTTTAGTGGGCCTTCAGCATTTTCTCCCTACTCATCTTTTTAAAAATTCTTACTACTTTTTTATTGTAGAAAAATACATATAAAGTAAAACTTACAATTTGACTATTTCTAGATGTACAGTTTAGTGGCATTAAGTGCATTCAAATTATTGTGCAAACAGCAGCCCTATCCATCTCCAGAACTTCTCATTACCCCAGACTGAAACTCTGTCCCTGTTCAACACTAACGCCCCATTCCCCTCCCCCAACTCCTGGCAACCAACCTTCTCCTTTCTGTCTCTATGAATTTGACTGCTCTAGATACCCCCTGTGGGTGGAGTCGTGCAGTATTTCTCCTTTTGTAGCTGACTTATTTCACTCAGCTTAATGTTATCAAGGTTCCTCCCGTTGAAGGGTATGTTAGAATCGCCTTCCTTTTGAAGGCCAAATAACCTTCCATTGTATATATAATCACATTTTGTCTATCCATTCCTCCATCAATGGGCACTAGGATTGCTTCCCCCTTTTGTATATTGTGAGTAGTGCTGCTATGATGGTAAATGTCCCTTTGAGGCCTTGCTCTCTGTTCTTTGGTTATGCACCTAGAAGTGGGATTGCTAGATCATAGGGTAATTCAATTTGTAACTTTTTGAGGACCTGCCTTCCTGTTTTCCGCAGAGATTGTATCATTTTGTATTCCCACCAACAGTGCATAGGGTTCCAAAAGCTTCTATTTAAAAAAAAAAAAAAACCTTTTATTATGAAAAATGTTGGCCGTTCACAAAGTCAGCAGGGTAGTGTGCTGTGCTCCTAAGTGGGCTTACCTGGCCATGAAGTTTAGCCTTTTGTCTTCAGCAAGGAAGCTACATCTCTACCCACAACTCCTTCAGTAATTGTTTTTTGTTTGTTTTTTTAGGGAAAACTTACAAAGGTTGAAATGCATGAATCTTGGATGTGTAATATTGACACATGTGCTCACATGACCCGCACCCTGTCAGGACGCGAGACCTTCATTCCCCAGAAAGTGCCTTCCTGCCTTTCCCAGTGTGTCTCCCACCCCACCCCACAGGCATCCAGGCCGATTTATCCCTAAACTCAGGCCAGAATTATTTTCTTCCTGGCGTGATGTCCGCAACCAATGCACATTGGTGTGCGTTTCAATCGATCAGCCCTTTTTACTGGTAGGTGGATTCCGTGGTGAGGCTGGACCAGTTTGCTGGTGCCTCCCCCTGGTGAAGGGCATCTAAGCTATCTCCAGCTTTTGGCTGTTAGGATTTCGATTAAGTCATTTGATGGATGTAGGTTTTCCTTTCTCTTGGATGAGTGGGGTGGAATTCGGGAGTCATATGGCAGCAGAATGTTTAGATAAAGATTCATAGCTTTCTCACAAAGTGCTTTCTCCTTGCCAGGGACTGTTGCCTGCCTTGCTCATCTGGCTCTGGGTGATTTGTTTGGAGCCTGTGTGAGCTCAGGAGTGTTTGGGTGTCGCCAGACTTGGGCAGTGGATAAGGGGTTCTTAGCTGCTGTCTTCTGCCTCTCCTTAATTCCTCTTCTTTCTTTTTCTGTTTTAAAGCAGTGTGTGTTCAGCCAGGCACTTGTGTGTTAACATTCTCAGGGCTAGAGATGAAAAATTTCTACTGAGATTAGAATTTGAACTAATTATTTTTATTATTAATTCCATGAAGAAACCCTTATCCCCACCCTTCCTCACACACTTCCCTACTTCCTACAGCCCCACTGGGCCTCTACTTCTCAAGGAATGTTTACTGGGAGAAGCTGTACGTGGACCAGCCAGCCGGCATGCCCCTACTCTATGTACACGCCCTTCAGGACACACCCGGAGAGGTGCCCAGCTTCCACCTACGCCCATACTTCTACGGCTTCTCCCGTCATCAGCTGCAAAAGAATGACTGGATCTACATCCAAGAGGACACTGGCCTTCTCTACCTTAACCGGAGCCTAGACCACAGCTCCTGGGAGAAGCTCAGCCACCTCAGTAAGGGAGCATCCCCAACACCCCCCACCCACAACCCAGCCTCACCTCATCCTCAGGCCACTCTCATCACAGCTGCTATACAGGCTCAGAGCACGGCTTGCCCATGTCATCTGGTGTGGGAGGGATAAGTATCAAGGTGAGGCCACCCTGCCTCGTTGTCTAGCCTGGCAAGGGATCCAGGATGCATTTGGGGGCTATCAATGAGCTTGATGCTGTTGAGATTTTGGAGACCTATGAAAAGTACTTCGGAGCTCTCTCCGTGCTCCATCCAGATGCCTTTGCGAGTGGGGATAGCAAGGATTGGGAGGTCTCAAGAGAAGGATTGAGAGGAACTAAAAAATCCCAAAGTTTGGATTTAGAAAATGACTTGGAACTTCCTAGAGAAGCAGCAGCTCCCAGGGAAAGCCTCAGTGCCCATTGGCAGCAAGCTGCCCTCATACCTGGAGGAGCTTAGGCTTGGCCAAGGTGTCCTAGGAAGGAGATAGAGCCCATACCCAGCTGCACAGAGTCAGGATCAAGGTCACGAGTGATACCGGTACTAGGTGGGGTAGGGATGGAACAGAGCACTGGGGACAGAAAATGTTGATGGCATATGTGGCAGTGCCTATTCTCTGAACACCCCTCCAGAGGCACAGCCTCACCTGCCCGCAGAACGGACCTGAGCCCTGTCTGTATGCAAGAGGCAGGCTGAGGGCAGTCCTACCCAGCACAGTGGACTGATGGACCCCATTGCCAAGAAACCAGGGCCTTGAGACAGGGCAGACCAGACAGTTCCTGGAGAGGGTGGCATTTGACCTGGCATTTCAATAGATAGGTCTTAATTCTACCCTCTTCATCCTGAGCTTGAGAACTGGAGTCCCTGGATGGGGGCCCAGAGTGGAATTTGCCTGCAGCCTGCATTTCCAGGGAGGCCTGAGCCATCTGACATAGGAGGGAGGCCTCTTGCACTGGTTGGACCCAGTCATGGGATGAACCATGGGGTAATCTGGACAGGGAAAGTTTGTGTGCAGTATTCTTAACTGTAACAGAATCGGCACAATAAAGGACAGGCTAGCGAGAAGCAGAGAGAACTCTAAAGAATAGAGAAAGGCCCAGTGGAGATCCAGATCTGGCTGAAATCACTGTGGTGCCTTGATGATGGTACTTACTGGAAATAGCCCCCTAGGTGCTGAGGGAGTCTGTATCCAGGGTATCTCTGTGATAAAACCAGCGGGGGGGCAGAGTGTGGTGGGCAGAGCAGGGTAGCGAGTGTTCAGTTCTGTGCACAGGGTGCCTCCTTGAAGTGGGGGGCATTTGAGCTAAGGCCTGTGGGGCACTGGTGCTTCAGGCCACAGGGCCTTGGGCTCAGTCCTGTCCAATGTGGCATCATCCCGGTGGGGCCTGACTTACTCTCTCTCTGCAGATGGTGGCTACCCCCTGCTTACCATCCACCTCCAGGTCTTCCTGTCCCCCACATTCCTGCGAGAGAGCGAGTGCCAGTGGCCAGGCTGTGTCCGCGTGTACTTCTCCTTCATCAACTCCTCCTTCCCAGCTTGTAGCTCCCTGAAACCCCAGGAGCTCTGCTTCCCAGAGAGGGACCTGTCCTTCCGCATTCGGGAGAACCGGCCCCCCGGCACCTTCCACCAGTTCCGCCTGCTGCCTGTACAGTTCCTCTGCCCCAACGTCAGTACGACCTACAGGCTTCTGGGAGGTGAGTGCTGATCTCAAGGGCCATCCCTTAGTGCCTGCTCCGGGCCTGGCACAGCACCGTGAACCCTAGCATTAGCCCTCTGGTTTACTCTCCATCACCATTCCATCTGCTCATTTAATATTCCAGAAATATCTCCTTTGTGCCTGCCATGGGCCAGGTACTGTTGCAGGAGCTAAGATGTGACAGTAAAACCATCCTAGAATCCTCCCTGTCTGGGGCTTCCATTCCTGTGGGGGAAGGAAAGCAGACACATGCCAAGGAAATCAGGTGGCTTCTGGAAGAATAGAGCTAGGAAGTAAAGTCAGGAGGTGTGGAGACCACTGTCAGGTCAGGTGCCACCAGAAAGAAGGTAGGTGGGTGCCAGGCACACAGGTTAGGGAGAACCCAGTGTGGCTGGAGTGGAGTGGCACCTGAGGAAAGCTGAGGAAAGGAGGCAGGTCTGGTAGTGACGTCCCAGGAATTTGCCTTGAGGGACGTGGGGAGCCACAGGAGGCTTGGACAGAGTGTGATTGACAGGACCCACCTTATCCTTAAAAGAATTAGTCAGACTGCTGTGTTAGGCATGATTTGGAGTAGGGAGGTTTGGGGAAACAGGGAGATAATTAGAAGGCTACAGAAGAACCCCACATCTAGAGAAGACGGGGGCTCAGATGAAGCAGAGAGACAGCAGGCAGCTCTGGGCACACCTTGGTGGAAGATACGAGTAGGATTTCCTCACGGGTTAGATGCGGGGTGTTGAGGGAAAGTGGGCACCAAGCATGGTTCCCAGGGTGCCATGGCAGTAGCAGGGATGGGTTACCTAGCCAGGTGTGTACCTGCGAAGGTGCGGGGGGCTGGCAGGGGTGGATATGAGAGAAGGCAGCCCTGCAGCCCTGGGAGGCACCGTTTCACAGCCCCAGAGGTGGGCTCCACTGGGTCACAGGAGCTACACTACTAGAAAGCGCAGCCTGCATTCCCCAGGCTTATCAGACTTAAACATGGTAGTAATAATGTTAAAACAAGAAAGAAAGAAAGAAAATCTCAAGAGGAAGAAAAGCCATCAGTCGCTATCCCTCAACATCCTTTCATTTTCCATGCAGGGTTAGATATCATAGATTTTTTTCATGCTGCCCTTTTTTACGAAAAACTGTATTTTTTGTTTATTGTGGGGGGTTTTGTAATCACGAAGGGAAAGATCATATGATAAACATGTGTAACTCATGGTTGTGATTGGGAGGTGTGTGGAGTGGTCCTGACCTCCCTGTGGTTGTCTTCCGGGGGGTCTTCATTGTTGACCTTCAGCATATTCCTTTTGGGGGGTTATTTTTGGAGGGAAATGCTAGGACGGGCTCCTGGGCCTACCTCAATGGGTGTTTGTTATAGGGCACTTTAGGGTCATCACCCCATCTGGGCAGGAAACTAAGGCACCTGCCTGGTGTACAACAGGGATGAACAGCAGGCAGTCTGAAATATTTGTCAAGTAGTATACCAGAGGTCCGCTATGTTTGTCTCCAAATGGAAGAATTGTGGCTTTATTTCTCATAGTCTCTAAAGTGAGCACATACTGCTTCCATAATTTAAAAAAATAATAATAGTAACTTTTTTTTTTTGTAAACCAGCCAAGCTGGGAGCTGGCTCTCTGGCCCTGCAGCCTGGGCCAAACTGGAGCCAGCCCTCCCCACACAAGCCCAATCAAGGCTCTTCCCACCAGCACTAGTGAGGGCAGCACCTACTGCAAAGCATATAAGCATACATAATCATCACTGTAAACCGCTGCTTGGAGCCCTGGGCCCCGTGGAGCTGAGGAGGGGCACTCAGGGGGCTCCAGCCAGCATGCAGTATGCGCCCAGCTGGGTGCCCTGCCAATGCTGCAGCACCGGTGCAGCGGCGCTCACGCGGGGTTCCTGGTCCGCTTGGCCGCAGGTGAGAATCTGCCTTTCCGCTGCGCCCCGGACAGCCTGGAGGTGAGCACGAGCTGCCCCCTGGACCGCGAACTGCGGGACAAATATGAGCTGGTGGCCGAATGCACTGTGCACGCCGGCACGCACGAGGCGAAGGTGATGGTGCCCTTCCCGGTAACCGTGTACGACGAGGACGACTCGCCGCCCACCTTTCCCGGGGGCGTGGACACCGCCAGCGCCGTGGTGGAGTTCAAGCGGAAGGAGGTGCTTGTCCACGTGCGCTTGTCTCTAGTTCGGTTTCTTATCTTTACGTCCGCAGTTTAAACCTTACTATTTAGCTGCCTGTCTAGCCATAGTGGAGGAGGGAGAGGCCAGTCCTGCCAGCGTCCAACGGGTCCTTATTTGGGAAGCCGGGACCTTTGGGTGCCCAGACTGGGTTTGACCAAGCGGACAAGGTCTGAGGGAGCGCGTCTGGGGCACAACTGGCACGGAGACATTTGCACAAAGGGCACTTCGCTCCCACCCGCAGCCCGCCCCTCATAGGAGGACATCCAGGCTCATAGAGAAGAGCCAGGATTGGAGAGAGCCACAGGGGAACTGGCCGGGGTCCCTTACGCCGCTCTGAGTATCCCAGACCGGCTCCACTCTAGCCTACGCAGATGGAGCACGACCGCCACCTGCTGGGCCTTAGGTCTTCCTGCACAGGCTCAGCGGCAGGCTCAGTGGGGAGGAGGGGAGTGGTGGGAACTCCAAGCAGTGCATTGCCTTTTCCTGCTTCTCAGGGCACCCCAGGTCCCGGTTTGGTGGGTTGGGGTGAGTTTCAGGAGGAAGCGCATCTATGGAGGAAAGCCAGTGAACCTGGCTGAGCCTCCCTGGGGTAACAACAGGGGTCTGGTGGGCAGACCAATCCAAGGTGCCCCATGGACTTGCTCACAGCCTCCACCCACCACGTGTAAGAAGATGCTTGGTGGAGAGTGTGCTCATGTATATCTGTGTTGGATCTCTGTTCTGCCACCTGTCACTGTGACCTGGAGCTGACCTTCACCCTGAGGGACCCAGCTTCCTCAGGGGAGAGTAGGGGTTTTTGATCTGCTGGGGGAGGACCTGGATACTTGTTAGCATAGTGTGTGATCATGTGCCCTAGTTCTCCGGTTGGAAGTCTGGAGATACTTTTCATACCTGTTGCATAGGTGAGGCACAGTGAACCTAGGTCAGCTTGTCCCCAGAGCTGGCTCTGACACCTGGCCTTCCTGTGGGCTGTGCCAGGCACGCACACTCATGATGTCTTTGGGATGTCCATGGGCGCCTCTCATGTGCTCTGACCAGAGCTCTCTGTACCTGCAGGGCACCGTGTTAGCCACACTGCATGTCTTTGACAAAGATGTTGTGCCAGCATCTGGGGAGCTGGTGAAGCGGTACACAAGCACCATGCTCCCTGGGGACGACTGGGCCCTGCAGGCCTTCCGTGTGGAGCACTGGCCCAACGAGACCCAGGTCCAGGCCAACGGCAGCTTTGTGCGGGCAACCATGCATGACTACAGTAAGAGGGGCCCCTAGGAAACTGGATGGTGGCTCTTCTCTGGTGGGCAGTACTCTCCACACCCCCTTTGGAGTGACCCTCTGTAGCCCAGGCCACTTCCTTCTACCCAGTCCCTTCTATATCTGCTGGGCTCACCCTGGGCCCCTGGGCAGACTTTCATTACCTGTTCTTTCTACTGGGACCGCCCATGGGCAACTCTAGCAGGGCCACATGACACACCATGCTGACCTTGCCAGTTCTCATTGCCAACTGCAAAGACCTGTTACCTGAGGCATTCCTCCAGACCCTGGCACCTGCTTTGCTTCCCCTAGGGTGGAAGATTGTTGCCCTGCCCCAGCAGCCCAAATGGGTCCGTGCTGCTCAACTCCTGGGACATGTTACAGTACCTACCTGCTTGTGGGGCACCTTTCTGTAACTGCCTCACTTCCCTGGTTCCTTCCTTCCCTCCTGCCCATGTGTCCTGGGATCACCTTCTGAATAAATCACTTGCACTTGGGGACTTCTCAGAATCTCTAATACAGACTTGGGGACCCAGGGTCCTGGATGCCTTTACCCCTTTCTTCCTGGCCAGATCCTGTTCGTTCCTCAGCCCTCCTCAACCCATAAGCCTTTGCAGGTCCCCACCTGTCCTTGCCCTGGCACAGGCAACACCTGTGTGCCAGAACGCCCCTTCCCACTGTCTGTGTCTGCTAAGTTAGAATGACATCTGTGGCACATGGTGGATACGCAGAAGGTACAAGTTCCAGGGCCAGGCTTGCAGCATCCTTGGGTCTGCTGGAGGCAGCTGCTGTAGAGAGGAGCTCTGCTATTTGGGGGGAGAACTGATTGAAGGGCTCTAGTACATACCCCTTCGAGCCACAGAGGAGGTTCAGCTCTTTACCTCTTGTGTGCCCACATGCCACACACATCCCATATGTATCCCATACACACAGAACACCAAACACCACACACATAGCCTATACACAGATACCCTATAAACCCATCACACACACATCCCATACATATGTCAGACACACAACTCATAAACATATTACTTACACACATACTCATAAACATATCCCGTACATCTTCACATTACACATTCACACCATACACTACACAACACGTACACACCCATGCACACAGGCTGCTCCTAGCTGAGAAACATTCTCTGGGCTTCCAGTTTAGCACGATGGCCAACATTTAACTGGAAGCTCCAACTTAGGGCTAGCCAGCAGGCCCATTACAAGAGCACCATGAGTGTGAAAGCATGTATTTGCGCACACATGCATGCTGAGCTGTGTGTCTGGTGGAGTAGCTCAATTGTCCTGGTCATGTCCCCACCCACAGGGCTGGTTCTCAACCGGAGCCTCCCCATCTCAGAGAGCCGGGTCCTGCAACTGACCGTGCTGGTCAATGACTCGGACTTCCAGGGCCCTGGGCCAGGCATCCTCCTCCTTCACTTCAATGTGTCTGTGCTGCCCATCAGCCTGCGCCTACCCAGTGCCTATGCCTTCTCCGTGAGCAGGAGGGCCCACCGTTTTGCCCAGGTGAGCCCAGCCCTGCTGCCTGCCTGAAGAAAGGTATGGGGGCCAGGGACACCCAGGATGGGCCTAATCTCTCTTAGGAGATTGCCACCAGGGTTGGGGATGGGTGACATCCCCTCCCTGGCCCAAGCAACACAGAGTAGCACAGTGGAGTCACTGGCATAGGCCAGAGACTCTTAGAGGGCTCACAGTGGGCAGGGCGAGGGGCTCCTTGGGCCCCTCTCTTTTTTCCTCTCTCCCTTCTTAGTATTTTTAAAACATTCTTTGCACTAATATGAGAGCAATGCTGGGTACATCTACATGCTGACTTAGAAAGATGCAAGTTCCTGGTGGATTATGAGAAAGAGTGGTTTGCAGAATTGTTGGTCTCATATGACTTCCATTTGTGCAAAAGCAAATCTTCACTGATGGAAGTTTGCAAATGTACAGACCCAGACAGTTACCAGTGGTGCCCAGTTGGGGAAGGCAGAAGGCACGTCTACTTTTTACTTTCTATATAGACAACTTATATTTGTTTTTGGAAATTAATTATTAGAAATGGAAAAAATAACAACGAGGAAAGTGGAGGAGTGATCTTTCTTCCCACATGCACCCCACATGTTTGGCATCTTGATGCAATTCTTCCTCGAATGTTCTTCGTAAGGAAAGTTATATGTGCATGATTCCACACACTGTATTCTAATGGAATGACATGTGGGCACCTCCTTTTCAGAATGTCATGTTAAGGGCTGTCCCTGTTGTCTCAGGTTGTCTTGCTGGTTCTTGTGGTTGGTTCTGTGCCCCCATCCACTCCTGGCAGCCACCTGGTCCAACACACAAGGACACATCCTTGAACACATCTGAGCTCCCTGACCTGCTGCTCCCACTGGCCTTTTGTGAGGGAGGGTTCGGAGACAGAGAGGTCTAGGGATTGTCACGGGGCAGCTGGGCAGGAACAGGCATTACTGGAGGTGGGTGAGTCCCCTGAACTCAGTCAGACTCAGGCAGACCACGGGGGCCCAGTTCTGTCTTCGACTTACTGTGCTCTCCCACGATCTCCCCAGTTTTTGAAGTTGTGAACTGGGGACAGGGACCTGGGACAGTTGAGGGTGACATGAGGCTGTGGAAGTGAGTAGGCTTATGGGGAAGGTAAGGAGACCCAAGATGCTGGTTTTGCTGTGATGTCAGGTGTGGGCCTGAGTGGGGTGTGCTGGGCTAGGGCTGGCTCTTTGCCTATAGGCCAGGCCTACCACCTGAGCCTGGACCACTCTTCTCCCAGCATCCCCAGGAGAAGAAGGCAACACCCCCCTGGCTGCTCCTGCCCACTTCATCTCCAGCCAAAGTCCCAGGGAAGCCCCTTGGTCCCATCTGGGTTGGGTGACTTTGCTGCCAAGATCATATGGCTGGGGTGCAGTGCTCTGACCAGGCAGGTGAACAGGGCAGAGGGTGATCCCCCAAGCCCTGTGCACTGAGGACAAGAGCTATTGGTCCCCCGAGCAATGCAGAAATAGCCAGGAGCAGCCAGGGAGGTGTATAGGGGACATTCAGTAAGCCCTAGTGCCTATTGAGCAAGGAGTGAGGGACTGAGTCAGCACACTCCACCCCCGAGGGCCTGCCACTAGACTAAATCTCCTGAGCTCCCAGGAACAGGGGTGGCCAACTGTTCAGGGTCAGGCCAGGGCTGGTGGGAAGGTCTGCAGGTTCCCAGGGGACAGAAGATAGGTGTTTGGAGGGCTACCAGCCCCGGGCCGAGTTGGGGGCCCTTACAAGATTCAGGCTGCCCAGCTGAGCTGTCCTTGTGCTCTCTGCCTAGATCGGAAGAGTCTGTGTGGAACACTGCCAGGAGCTCAGCGGTGTTCGCATCCAGTACAGGCTGCAGCCCTCCAATACCAACTGCAGTGCCTTGGGGGTGGTCACCTCGGCCAAGGACACCTCAGGGACACTGTTTGTGAATGACACGGAGGCCCTGCAGCAGCCAGCATGTGCTGAGCTCCAGTACACAGTAGTGGCCACTGATCAGGACACCCGCAGGCAGGCCCAGACCCAGCTACTCATCACGATGGAGGGGTCATGTGAGTGCCGGCTCCAGGGAGGGATGGGCAGGGGACTGGGGTCTTCCCTGAGCCTGAGTATCCTGCCCTGTAAATGAGATAGTGCCGGCCACACAGCCCAGCTGGGGAGGGGAGAATGTGGACCAGCTCAACCAGAGTGACCCTGCACATCCTGTATGTGTTTTAGGGCTTCCAGATGGATACAGGACCCTGGTTAGGTTCTGACTTTGGTAAACAACAGGTAATAAGTGTGTCCCACACAATGTTTGCAGTCTCCTGGGAGACAAACCTCCAAGTTCATCCAAGCAGATAGTTACACAGAACACTTCTTCACTGTTTATCTGAAATTCAGGTCTAACTGGGTATCCTGGGCGTCATTTGCTGAGTCTGACCACCCTCATATCCTCCCTGCTGCAGCCCATGGGCTGCCCCCCTTTGGGACCATAGAGTTCCATCCCTGGGCTCTTTTGACCTGGGGCTGAGTCACTCCCACCCTACCAGGCTTAACCCGGGGCCTGACCCCTTTGACCTTCTTGTCTGCTGTCCCCAGATGTGGCTGAGAAGGATGGCTGTCTCCTGTCCTGTGCAGTCAGCAAGAGGCAGTCTGAGTGTGAGGAGTGTGGTGGCCTGGGCTCACCAACAGGCAGGTGTGAGTGGAGGCAGGGAGATGGCAAAGGTAGGCCCCCCACAGATCCTGAAGGGTGCCTGGGCATGAGGGTGCTGGGGGAGAAGAGGGTCCTGTCCTCTGAATGGCCCTGCCCACTCCACGTAAGCTTCCCAGGACCTGGCCCCTCATACGGCACCGAGTGCTGGGAGGGTGGGCAGGGCACCAGGGCATCAGCACATCAGCGGAGTGAATGGTCCCAGGACTGGACTCACCCTGGGCTTGGGGGGCCTGGGCCAAAGTTGGGATGTGCAGGGTACCAAGTGGCTCTTCCTGGGGATCCAGGTCAGAACATGTGGCCCCGGGGAGAAGGGCCTAGCCACCATGAGGGCCCCACTTACTGTGCAGCTTCATCCGGCCTCCTTCATGTAAGAATGGCCAGCCTCTCCCACCCTGCCACCTGCAGCCTGTGCACTCAGGCTCCGGCAGCTCCCCACGTTGGGGACATCAGCTGGCAGAACTTTATGAGCAGTGTTCACATGCTGCAGCTCATGGCCACTGGGAATGTGGCAGGGCTCCCCTGTGGGTGATGGCCTGCCATGTCTCCTGTGCAGGGATCACCAGGAACTTCTCCACCTGCTCCCCCAGCACCAAAACCTGCCCGGATGGCCACTGTGATGCGGTGGAGAGCCGCAACGCCCACATCTGCCCCCAGGATTGCCTCCGTAAGCAGCCTCTCAGCCTACTCAGTGGTGTTTAATCAGGGCGCAGGGACAGTAAGGACGTGGAGGGAGAGGCTGGACCCCTCCCCCTCGCACTGCATCTATAGCCGCCGTGCTTACATCAGTTTTGTGCATTAAGCTGAGGTTCCCGCCATGGGACTGGGGAGGGGGCTGGGGGGACCCCATATGGCCCTACGCAGTCATTCTTCAGGAGCAGAGAAGGGGTAGCTGAAAGGGAAGGTGTGGGCCTGAGCAGGCCAGCACGAGGGGGCTGCACTCCAGAGTCAGCCAGGAGGCTGGAATGTGTGGGTTGGGCCCCAGGCTCCACCGTTTACAAGGAGGGGTGTTCTGAGCCCTTTGTTCAGATGAAAACATGGGGTGGCAGCTGGAGCTTGCTACATGGCTTCTGAGTTCATTGCCCTTGGGTGAGAAGAGGGCTCTGCCTCTGGGACACTGCTCTTGCTGTCTCGGAGCCTTGGGTCATCAAGTATCCCAGGAGGCTGAGTGGGCATGTCTGTCCTCAGGGGGCAGCATTGTTGGGGGGCATGAGCCAGGGGAGCGACAGGGGATTAAGGCCGGCCATGGCATCTGCTACTGCTTTCCTGAGGAAAAGAAGTGCTTTTGCGAGCCAGAAGACAACCAGGGTGAGTGGGCTGTCATCTCTCTGAGCCCCAAGGAGGTTTCAACAGCACTTCTAAAGTTCCTGGAGGAGGAAATGGAAGGGAAACCAATGGGCCCCATGAGACTCTCCTTCTTCCCTGTGGACCTCAGTTCCTCCATGGGTGCAGCCTAGGAGAGAGGCCCAGGGCCCCTATAAAGTGTTCTTTGACCCCAAGTTCTATGATGAACAATGGGATGGAAAAGCAGCTCCTCCACCAGGTTACTTATTGGTCTGATCATACTGTCCTCGCAAGGCACAGGCATCATCCAGCTGGGACCCACCCCATCAGGCACATCTTCAGGGGCAGTACGGGTTGTGGGTTTCGAGGGAGCCATGTTGCTCACATGGAGGAGCTGTCCTGCATGAGCCCAGGCATGCTGTTTTGTCATTTGAGTTATTAGATAGCCTGAGGTTCCAAGCTGCTTTCCTCTATTATGAAGCAAATACCAAAAGCATTTGTAACAGAAGAGAATCCGACCTCCCCTGCCTGCCCTCCAGGGCCTGCTGATGGAGTGGGCACATAGCCTCTGCTGTGTGCACTCAGCAGGCTGCTCGCCCCCTCTGATCTTCTGTCTCCATCTGTGAGAGGACAATAGCAGTCTAGGTGGGAGAAACACACATGGCAGTGCCTGTGCCTGTTTGGCGTGTTCTCAGGACTTGTTGCGCTTTCACGGTCACTTCCCAGTTGGCACAGACACAGTGGGCTGGAGGACGGACAGGGGAGGATGCCCGGCCCTGCCTGCTGGTGCCTCATGTCCTCCTGCCCACAGACCCGCTGTGTGACGAGCTGTGCCGCACGGTGATCGCAGCAGCCGTGCTCTTCTCCTTCATCGTCTCAGTGCTGCTGTCTACCTTCTGCATCCACCGCTACCACAAGAACGCACATAAGCCACCCATCCCCTCAGCGGAGATGACCTTTCGCCGGCCTGCCCAGGCCTTCCCGGTCAGCTACTCCTCGTCCGGCGTGCGCCGGCCCTCGCTCGACTCCATGGAGAACCAGGTCTCCGTGGATGCCTTCAAGATCCCGGTGAGGGTTCTTGCGGGCTGGAAAGACCCTTCCCCTCCCCAGCGGGCTCCAAGAGCAAGCGGGCTGTGGAGACAGAGGAGGTCAGGCAGGTGGTAGCTGATGGTGCTAAACTACACGGAGAAGTTGGGCCAGACCAGCTGGTAGGGGAGTGCACACAGAGACCCCAGAGGCGGGGGGAGGCACAGGATTTTATTCTTAAAGCTCTGGGTGTGAGGGTGAAGGCAGGGCAGAGGCGGCCAATTTTCTGCCTATCATGGGGGAGTCTGTGGGGCAGGGCTGTCCCCAGGCAGGTGAGAGAGGCAGTGGGGGGCAGGGCACAGCCAGGGCAGCAGCAGGGAGGAACAGCACTGCAGTCAGAGGAAGGAACCAGCCAGATCCAGCTTGCCTCCCCTGTCCCATCACTGCGGGCCGAGCCCCAGGTTACTGTGCTGCTCAGAGGCTGTGATGAGGGCCCAGGCTCTCCGTCCTGGCCAGGGCTCCCTGGGCTGCCATGCTGCCACATCTGCTCTCTCCTGGCCAGCAGCTCTGCTCCTGTGGGGTCCTCACTCCCACCCCCGGAACACCATCTGAGGAGCTAGAAGCCAAGCCAGGTTCTGGGCGGACTGAGGAAAGTGCTCAGAGCCCAGGGTGTTTGAACAAAGAACAAGTAGGCTTGGGAGGGAATACTGGATCAGAAACTCGGCACCCAGTGGCCACAGGGCACTGGCAGTTCCCAAGTCAGGCTGGGAAGGGGCCTGGGATTCCCTAGGAGATGCCATATTTCACAGGGTGGCTCAGCATGGGGCCTTGGCCCTGGGGTCTGGTCTGAGTGACACCCAGCACAAACCTTGATAAGGGTGTAGGCCAAGAGGCCCTTCCCAGGTGTGGTCACTGCCACCTCCCTCTGGCTTTCTGCCACCCCATCCTGACAGCAACTTGGCCTCACAGCAGGGCTCTGGGATGAACCACCAGAGTCCTTCACAAACCCAGCCAGTTTGCAGTGAAGCTACACAGGAAGGTTGGGGCTGGTGGGTGCTTCTGCCAGCAGACGCACCACTCTCCCCTCTAGTCAGCTGCAGAGCTGGGCCTGAAGCCCCCACACATCAGTTCCAGGTCTTGGACACACAACTCAACCCTTTAGTCTGTTTTCTCTTACATAAAATGGGGAGGATGATTTTCTCAACATTTTTGAGAAAGAAGCACATCGGTGCTGTCTACAATGCTTAGTGCAGCGTCAGGAATGCAATCGGGGGTTTCCAGTGCCAGCAGTGGAGGTGGCTGTGTGATGGTATTGACGCTGACCCTGACTGTGATGGCCTAGCTGCTTACTGGAAGGTATGGCTGTGCCAATGAGAGGAAGTTCCCAAGTGCACACACATGTCAGAGAGGGTGGCCCTTGGCCTGGGGCAACAGGTCCCTTTTAGAATCATCTCCGAGGTTGGTCGAGCATGGACCCTGGAGCTGTGTCCACACCCAGCTGTGAGAGACCTGGGGGATGAGCACCTGGTGCTGGCACAGGAGGACAGGGTTCCCGGCAGTCTTTGGCTTCTCCAGTTGGAGTTTAAGGACAGAGAGCAAGTGGGGGTTGGACATTGCTAGGAAGGCAACCAGAGTGGGCCTGGTGCATTAGTGGCTCTTTGGTGAGAGGGCAGGGTGGTAGCATATCAGCCCTAGCCCAAATGGGGAACACAGTGAGCCAGTAGGGTGGTAGCACATCAGCCCTAGCCCAAGTGGGGAACACAGTGAGCCAGTGTGTGCAGGATTGGCAACAACCCTTGGGAAGAGCAGCCGCTTCCACACTTCAAGGCAGTTTCCTGCAGAGCACCATGGCACCTTGGTGCCAGGTGTCTCCTGGGGTCCTAGTGAAAAGGTGGCCATGGGGAAGTTGCCCTGGACATTCCCACCATGGCTGGGAGTCAGGCTGGGCCACTGGTGTCTATACTGTCCTCTGGGGATCAGGGCAGACCACAGGCACGTGTTGGGACACTGAGTCCAGGCCATTCTATGGCAATGCTTCCCTTCCCCTGGGTAGACTCTCTTGTAATGCCTCCCGGGGGCCTAGCTGTGGCATCCTACCTTCAGTGGAGGTAGGCATCATTATGTGTGGTTTGCCAGTTCTCTGCTTACTGGAGCTTGTCCATTAGGGTTGGAGCATGCTCTCAGAATTCTGAGTTTTGCCTTTTTCCTCTCACATTTTCTCAATGCCAATGTAGGAGGATCCAAAGTGGGAATTCCCTCGGAAGAACTTGGTTCTTGGGAAAACTCTGGGAGAAGGTGAATTTGGAAAAGTGGTCAAGGCGACAGCTTTCCGTCTGAAAGGCAGAGCAGGGTACACCACTGTGGCCGTGAAGATGCTGAAAGGTACCTGCCCAGGCACGTGCATAGCATACTCATGGGAGCCACCAGGGCGGGCAAGGCCTCTCCCACCTGCCTGGGACCTCCTAAAGAGCCCCCTTTGCTGTTCTTGAGTGGCTACAGTCTGGGGACCCCTATCACAGGCACATGGGTTGGTTCTGGAGAGGGAAAGCAAGGACTTGGTTCTCCCCAGAAAGCTCTAGTGGTGCTGCTGCTACACCAGTGTCTGTGAAGATCCAAGGCTTTAAAATTTTTTAAAGCCCTTTAGTTTTGAGCTGACAGCTGCCTCCCTCAATGTCCCACTTATTCCTGTCAGCCAGGTATCTCCTGGGGTCCTAGTGAAAAGACCACCTGTAAGGATTGACCCTCCATCTCAGGCAAACCTCCATGGGCCTGCCCCACCCCCTGATCAGTCATCCCTGAATTTGGCCCCATGGGCACAAGCATCTACCTATACATGGATGTGTGCCTCTAACCAGAGACTGGTGACTACGATGGGAGGTGGGGAGGGAGCTCCTGCAGGGGACAGCTTGGCTGTGTGGCAGTGAGTAAGAGTCACTGGTGTACATGAGAGTTAACTACAGCAGTCCAGTGCCACACGGCACAGGTTGCGCCAGATGCTTACCGAAATCCTCAGATTAGGTTTGGCCCCAAGCCAGTAAGACCCCAGGCTGTAAGGGGGCAAGTGAGCTCCTCAGATTCTGGGTGCAGTCAACCACAGTCTTGAGCCACTCGCATCTATTCTGAGCAGTCCTGATGCCCCAACTCCCAGCGGTCCTCTTCCAGACAAGAAGAGTCCCTTGTCCTCCTCTATGGAGACACAGGAGGTGGCATGGCACAGTTGGGCAATGGGTGGCAGGGTTGCTAGCCCAGGAGGAATGGCTTAGCCATATCTGCTAACTCCTAAGATACCTTCACACCCAGCACCTGGTGGGAGCCCAAGTGTACCTCAGGACTCGTGTGCTCAGGAGGCCACTTCTGTGAAGTCTTATCTTTACAGTGCACCAAACACAGGACTCACCTAGGAGATTGTAGCAGCCATTAGGAAGTCCCAAGCTAAAATGTCAGGTGTGCAGTGAAATGGAAACACTGATTTATCTGAAGCTAACATGGGTTTTCTGTGGCAATTAATGGAGCATGAAATGGTGGCACACACATGCTGGAAGCACATTAGAAGGGTACCTTCTATGTTAGGCTCCCACATTAGAAGGGAGCCTGATCTCCATATGTGGGATCCTCCCTCGTGGGCATCTCCCCCTAAGGAGGCATAAGGGGACACAGGGAGTCCCTTTACCTTCCCAAAAAGATTAATGAGGGGAAGTCTTTACAGCCTGCTGACTTCTAAAGATGGCATCTGTGGGGACATATTGTCACTCACATAGCACGGCCTGGGATATTTTCCAAGAAAAGATCCTGCTTTTGTGGATGCCAGCCCCCCTTATTCGCCCAGGCAGATGAGGCCTCTATTGACTGACCCCGAGGGCCAGGAGAAGCCTTGAGCACTGAAGTCCTTTGGGGCTTCGGTCTAAACCCAGGCAGAGTATCTGTGAAGGAGATGACAGGTCCATTCCTGACCAAGCATGTCCATAGGAGGCACCATGTACATGCTGCTGTTTGTGCTGCATTTCAGAGAATGCCTCCCCGAGTGAGCTGCGGGACCTGCTGTCAGAGTTCAACCTCCTGAAGCAGGTCAACCATCCACATGTCATCAAGCTGTACGGAGCCTGCAGCCAAGACGGTAAGGCTGACATGGAGTGGGGCAGGCAGAGACCTGGCACCAGGTCCTTGCTCTCCCCTCCCTCTGGGCAGCCCCGTTCTCCCTCTTCCATCCTTTGTGGTCCTCTCCTTCCCTGTTCCTTGTTCTCCCTCCTCCCTGGGCTTCTGGCTCCAGCCTCAGCCTAGAGCTTATGTCCAGCTGTCCCCTGGCCAATCAGCACTTCCTGTCACAGAGGCTTCTGCTAGTGGCACTCTGTTAACCTGCTGGGATTGCTCCAGTGTGACATCCCAGTTGCCAGCAGCCCATTCTGAGCTGAGCACTAGGTTAGGGAGCTCCAGAAATGGAACGTGCATCCTCAGTACCACAGCCACTAATTGTGCCCTGACCTTCAGGTGACCCCAACTTCAGCTCTACATGGCAGGAGCATTTCACCATGTCTCAAATAAGGACACAGAACACACGCCTGATCTGTTGGCTTTCCAGATCGTGTGTGTGTGTGTGTGTGTGTGTACACGTGTGCGTGCGCGCGCGCGCCCGCGCCTATATCTGAATTGATGCTTGGAGGGAGACAAGGTACAATAGAGAGAGAACAACAGACACCCTGGTCAGCACCCCCAGGGCTCAGGGCCAGGCCTAGGGCAGGACAGCAACCCAGAAAGCCGCTGCATCTGTGCTCCCTTCCCGAGCCATAGCTGCCCCCAGGGAGAGGATCGAGAGAGGCCTGAGATCTCAACAGGGAGGGGTGCCTTCCAGGACAAGGCTGAGTTCAGTGGGTGCCTGCTCCAGACACCTCCAGAAGGTGGCGCCCACGGGGCAGCGAGAGGCAGAGAGCACCTACTGCTAGAGCGAGCCGGACCCACGGGGCTACGCGCCGCAGGGAGCTTCAGCTCGGCTGCCCGGGGTGGGGCTGGGTCCGTCTGCCCCCTCACTGGCAGGGCGTCTGGGCCGCCGGGCCTCGGCTTCCCTGCCTCGGTGCCCCTTCCGCACGCCCAGGGCTCGCTCTTTGCCCCCAGGGCCGCTGCTCCTCATCGTGGAGTATGCCAAGTACGGCTCCCTGCGCGGTTTCCTGCGCGAGAGCCGCAAGGTGGGCCCCGGCTACGTGAGCAGCGGAGGCAGCTGCAACTCCAGCTCCCTGGACAACCCAGACGAGCGGGCCCTAACAATGGGCGACCTCATCTCGTTCGCCTGGCAGATCTCGCGGGGGATGCAGTACCTGGCAGAAATGAAGGTGTGTGCCGCGAGGGTTGCACCGCCACGCCCCACCCATAGCCACGCTTGTCCCGCGGAGGCTCGGCGGTGCCCCCGCACCCTGCATTGGGCCACACCACGCCCCAGCCGCCTTGGCCACACCCACCTCCACCGAGCTCCCCAGGCCTGAAGGGTCTTCTCTTTTCTTTTTTCAAGCTTGTCCATCGGGACTTGGCTGCCAGAAACATTCTGGTAGCCGAGGGAAGAAAGATGAAGATTTCGGATTTTGGGCTGTCTCGAGATGTTTATGAAGAGGATTCCTACGTAAAGAGGAGCAAGGTGCCCAGGCCATGAGTGTGATGCCAATGGCAATAAGGGGTGGGGGCATCGGAGCAGCACCCACAGGGTCTAGTGGCGCCTTTAGGACATCTGGAATAGATTAAGCACATTTTTAGAGCCCTGCACTTTCTCTAGTCCTCATCCCCAAATCCCTCCCAATCCTTAGGCCCCAGGGATCCAGTCCGTGCCTCTCCCATGTCTGTTTCTTCTCTTTCATGGCACCAGGTCCTTGCTCTCCCCTTCAGAGCACAGACCTTAGGCCCCTCTGGGTGTCTTTTGCTTTTAATCACTATCATTTATGAAGGCCACCTAATGCTGCAGAAATAATCGTCTTCAGAGTGTTTCCTATTCTGCAGTAATAAGAGGTCACCAGTTTTGTGCAATCTTAGCTCTTTACTCAAAGGAGGGTATAATGAAACAAATAGGAAACTGGCAGTTATTCTTTTCAGAAAAAATCAACTGCTTTACACCTGGGGATTCTGCTGTGTCGGAGCCTGGGACTCTGAGGCTCGTTGAGATTGGGGGCATATAGGAGCCCCTGGAGATGAGATCCAGAACTGTAGCGCAGGGGTCTCACTTTGTCCAGGTCCATGAAATAGGTGCCACTGCTTGACTCTCTTAACCCTATCTCAGCCCCTCTCCTTCAGCCCCCCTGTGACAGGCCAGGCTGTGTGAGTTCACAGGGCTGTTCCAGAGTTGCACTAAGATTCAGAGCAATTTTGCTCACAAAAGAAGAGAACAATTTAGCTTTACTCTGAGGGATCCTAGGAAGCTGTGTTGCCATGGTTTGTGAGTACAGTGTTTCATTTCTTCTGGGGTTTCCGTTCTGATAGCAGATTTCAGAACTGCTGAAGGGGAAGTGGAAGGGGCTGCACCCTGCCCAATGGAGGGTGTGGGAAGAGCCTTCCTGTTGACACACTGGTCCTCCAGGAGGCCTGAGTCCTGGCCAGAGTGGAGAAGGGGAGAGCAGGCTGCAGGAGTGCAGGCACATTGCTATGTACACAGTCCCAAGATGGGTCACATGTCATTAAGGACATAAATCCTTAAGAATATGCTTAACAAAAAGAAATTACAGTAAATGTATTACGATCAAACACACGGTATTTTTGTTTTTAGACAGAGTCTCCCTATGTTGCCCTCGGTAGAGTGCCGTGGCATCACATAGCTCACGGCAACCTCAAACTCCTGGGCTTAGGCAATTCTCTTGCCTCAGCCTCCCAAGTAGCTGGGACTACAGGTGCCTGCCACAACACCCGGCTACTTTTTTGGTTGCAGTTGTTCAGTTGGCCCGGGGCCAGGTTCTTACCTGCCACCCTCGGTGTATGTGACTTACGCCGTAACCACTGTACTACGGATACCAAGCCCCAAGACATGGATTTTTTTAATTGCTTTGTACCTTAAGACTTACCTGTGGAAGGCTGAGCATGGTGGCTTATGCCTATAATTCTGGCACTCTGAGAGGCCGAAGTGGATAGATTGCTTGAGCTGTAGAGTTCAAGACCAGCCTGAGCAAGAGCAAGACCCTGGCTCTAAAAATAGCTGAGCATCATGGCAGGCGCCGGTAGTCCTGGGGAGGCTGAGGCAAGAGAATCACTTGAACCCAGGAGTTTGAGGTTGCTGTGAGTTATGATGCTGTGGCACTCTACCAAGGGCGACAAAGTGAGACTTTGTCTCAAAGAAAAGAAAAAAAAAAGACCTATCTGTGGAAAAGCTATTTCTCAAGTTGCATTGGAAAGGGTTTGTTAGGTCATGACCCAGCACTGCTGCTGAGAAATACCAGTCTGTGCACTCATTCGGAGATGCTAAAAGACCTCTAGGATTCAATAAGAGGGAAAAACCCGCCTCAAGACACATAAACAGATTCCATCTCCTCAGGGCTCTTCAGAAGAGCCATTAGTGTGTCAAGCTAGAGTCAGAGAGCCTCCAGGTGGAAACACCAGAGAGATCTTGCTGTAGGTATCCCTGGCCCACATACAGCACTGTTCTGAGGTACCAAGCAGGCATGTGGCACATGACAGACTGGCCCTGAGTGGCTGGGGATGGACGCTGATGCCCTCCAACATCTCAGCAACGCCAAGGAGGTGCGTGCTAGAGCCCCAGCCCCTTCGAGGGCACTAACATAGGACAGGGACATACTAACATTAATGTCACTAAAGTTCATATACAAACCCCCACTGCTAGGTACGTCTTTAAAAAAGAAAACTTGGCTCGGTGCCTGTGGCTCAACGGGCTAAGGCGCCAGCCATGTACACCTGAGCTGGCGGGTTCGAATCCAGCCCGGCCCGGCCAAACAACAATGATGGCTGCAACCAAAAAATGGCCGGGCGTTGTGGTGGGCGCCTGTAGTCCCAGCTACTTGGGAGGCGGAGGCAGGAGACTCGCTTGAGCCCAGGAATTGGAGGTTGCTGTGAGCTGTGATGCTCTGTCTCAAAAAAAATAAATAAAATAAAAAACAAAACCTGAGTATTTTTTAAAATAGAAAAAAATATTTTTCTCTAGCTGTTCAAGGTTGTGCACAGCCAGCTGTGTCCATGAGCACCCGTGGCACTCCTAGAACTAAGAAACTCAGGAACATGGCCTGACCTCCTTCACCCCTACTTATCCCAGCATCAGAGTAATTTCAATGCTTTTCTTTTACCCCCTATTTAGGGTCGGATTCCAGTCAAATGGATGGCAATTGAGTCTCTTTTCGATCATATCTACACCACCCAAAGTGATGTGTAAGTGTGGGTGTTGCCTTCCTGGGGTGGGGGTTTCCACACAGGGCCACATTGCCTGTATGTGAAGCTCAGTGCTGTCCCTGAGCACCTGTCTGCAATGCTAGCCATCGCAATGACCCCCATGCTGAGTGACCTTAACATATGTGTTTAGCAATGGCAGGGGCCAGGCAGTAGTTCTGAAAGCCCAGATGGAGCGTACTAGAACAGAGCAGGTGGCCAAGAACCCCCTGGTGCCCCCGCACCTCCCTCCCCATCTCTGGGCCTCTAGTAACACCCAGGTCTGGCCTGGGTGGGTCCTGAGCAGGGGCTCTGGTTTAGGCAAGATACCCTATAACTCTGACTGTTACCCCACCCACAGATAGGGACTGGGGACCCTGAGGAAGGGGGCCTTGTGTGAGTTTGTGGGCTGGTGTGCCCCAGTCTACTAGAAGGTGGCAGCTAAAACTTTGTTCTTCCAGGTCAAGTTATAAAACACAGCACTATAGAAATAGTGTTTAGCAATCAACAGACTTGCATATTTTGAATAACGTGAGCCATTAGAAAGCAGTCTGAAGCAATTTTGCACAACAGTTTTCTGATTAGATAAGCTGACTGTAGAACAATTGGAAAAAGCAGAGAAAGTACAAGGTAGAGGCTGAAGATCACTGGATCACACCCCTGGTGCCTCCTGCCGGCCTTCTGCTGTGTTCTGTGGTGTGGACATACATGTGTATACTTTACATTGCCCCAGCTGGGCTCATGTGATGATGCCGTGTTGTGACATCTCATCTCCAGTTAACAATAAGGTTTTCTTCACAGTAAAGTTATTTTTCTGGTGGGTCCGATGATAATGGGTTATCAGAGCATATTGACATTAGTGTCACTAAAGTTGGTATACAAATTCCCACTGCTAAATTTGGCTTTAAAAAAGAAAACTTGAAAATTTTTAAAGTAGAAAAAATATTTTTCTATAGCTTTTTTATGAAGATTTCCGAGCACACAATGAAAGAATTGTCCAGGGTGCCCCAAGTCCCGTGGCCTAGCTTCTCACTCCTGTAGGTGCCACCTGCATGTCCCCCTTTTGGGAGTGACTTCTCTGATGGCAGCAGTGGGGGCAGGAGCCTCAGCATCATGGGGGTGGGGGCCAAGTAGGCAAGCCCTACATTCATCAGCGCAGCCTTACTCAGGCTGCGATCTGTCAGCCAATCTGCCCTGGGGGCTGCCAAGGTGAGTGGATGCTAGGGAATAGAGGTCAGGGCTCTGCAAAGGGTGTGCCAGGAGGCCTTCAGGAGGGGCCCAGGTGGAGCTGCTCACTGGTGTACTTGATTACTGCAGATGGTCCTTTGGAGTCCTGCTGTGGGAGATTGTGACCCTGGGGGGCAACCCCTACCCTGGGATTCCTCCTGAGCGGCTCTTCAACCTTCTGAAGACTGGCCACCGCATGGAGAGGCCTGACAACTGCAGTGAGGAGATGTGAGTGGGGTTTGCTTTGGTCCAGCCTCACTTGGGAGGAGAGGGTACACGTGCACCCATTCCCGCCCACTCCTGAGCAGCCTGCTGCCAGCCCTGGGAGAAAGGGCCGTGGGGTGTGGCAAGGTGGAGGTCAGAGAGACACCCTTGGTATGGTGGCAGACACTGAGCATCTGACCTGCTGGGTGTGGGGGGCTTCCTTGGGCAGCCTTACTAGAATAAGTAGAAGCACGGGCTGGTGCAGTAAAAGTTCAAGACCTGAAGACTTTCCCTGTAGGATACCTGGGAAAGAGGAGGTAGTTCAGAAAGACCCAGGGTGTGCGGTAGAGAGTGCCCAAGTGCAGGCACAGGGGCAGCCTGGCCCTCGACCTGAGAATGCTGGAGCCTTCATACTTCATACTGGGCTGTTAGATGAAATGGTCCTAGGAGGCCAGGTTAGAAACAGATGAGAAAGAGCCATCCAGAGGGTAGAGATGCACTAGTCCATTCATTCTATAGAGCTCATCCCTCAAGGTGGGATGTTCCAGGGTGAGGTAGGACACCTGGGCACCTCGGGAAGTACAAACGGTGCAAGACAAAGGTGTGATTGCCAGAGGTATCTGTTTGTCTGTCTCCGTGCCTAAAAGCTTTCAGTCAATTCATCCTTCCCAAGAGTTTTAAGGACTGATATTTTTCTGCTCAGTCACTGTGGTGGGTGCAGTATCCAGCCAGCTGTTTACCAATGTCTTTGCAAAGAAAGTAAAAATAAATCTCTCTCAGGGGGAAGGGAAGCCTATAGGAGGCTGGATGGTGGTGCTGGCGTGCCCAAGCGCACAGTGGCCCCAAAGGCGGGGGTCCTACAGGGAGGCTGTACCCCAGCTCTCAGCAAGGTTCAGGGCAGACTTCAGTGATACAGAAAGAGCCCTGAGACTTGGGTACAGAGCACAGTGCTGGGTGGGTGGCTGTGACATGCTATCCTTGCTAGGTCATCATGGCCCATCTGCTCTTCCCACCAGGTACCGCCTGATGCTGCAGTGCTGGAAGCAGGAACCAGACAAGAGGCCGGTGTTTGCCGACATCAGCAAAGACCTGGAGAAGATGATGGTTAAGAGCAGAGTGAGTACCCTGAGCCAATTCCCACAGGCCAAAAGTGGTATGGGGAGCAGACCCCAGTGCCCTCAGAGTTCCCAGTGTGGGGCCAGATTGGGGCCATGAAGGTCATGCTTCCCCTGAGGGCACACAGGGAACTGGACTCCAGTCAGACCCCTTGGGCTTCTTTTCAGATCACAAAGAAACCAAGATTCTTAACTTGGCTCTTAGGTGTTTCCCACAGACAGGTGTGGGAGGAAAATATTCTAAAGCCAAAGGAAATCATTTTCAATAATGGGACCTGAGAAAGTAGAGTTGAATTGGATGTCCTAAATGCAGGTGCTCACAGAGTTCCTACTGGGGGAGGGCAGAGATTAGGGCACAGTGGGGACTGTGGCACACAGGAGCATGCGGCGTTCAGAAGGTTCTTTGCTGTGGCCACAGGCAGACTGCAGGAAGATGAGCCAGGGATGTGCCAGGTCTTCTGAATTCTCTGAGGCTTATGTGACTTCTTCCAGTTGTTTTTTTTTTTGAGACAGAGCCTCGGATCTGAGCATCACAGCTCACAGCAACCTCCAATTCCTGGGCTCAAGCGATTCTCTTGCCTCCGCCTCCCAAGTAGCTGGGACCACAGGCACCCGCCACAACGCCCGGCCATTTTTTGGTTGCAGCCATCATTGTTGTTTGGCAGGCCCGGGCTGGATTCGAACCCACCAGCTCAGGTGTACATGGCTGGTGTCTTAGCCCGTTGAGCCACAGGCGCCGAGCCTTCTTTCAGTTTTTATTGTTAGCAACTCATTTAAGTTTCCAAAAGCCCAAGGTGAGCCAAACAGAACATGTCTGGGAGGCAGAGTCAGCTGTGTGCTTTCGGGGTACAACTCTGGAAGTTCAGGAAATGAGAAAGTCAGCAAATTCTCAACTAGTACTTGTCAAGTAACTGTGAGGAACCGTATCTTCTCTTAGATTCTGGGAATGCAAGACCAGCCCTCTGGTTGTTTATGTAGAGGCTTCATTTTAACTTTGGCACATTGAGGCTGGGCGCGGTGGCTCACACCTATAATCCTAGCACTCTGGGATGCTGAGATGGGAAGATCACTTGAGCTCAGGAGTTTGAGACCAGCCTGAGCATGAGACCTCATCTCTATTTAAAAAATAGAAAAACTACCCAGCATTGTGGCGCATACCTGTAGTCTCAGCTACTTAGGGAGGCTAAGGCAAGAGGATCACTTCAGGAGTCTGAGGTTGCTGTAAGCTATGACACCAGGTACTCTAGCCTGGAGCAACAGAGTGAGACTCTTCTCAAAGGAAAAAAAAAAAAAATTGGTACATTTACTAAGAGTTGTCATTTCTTCAGACCCAAAAAGCAGGATGCCATGATCTAGGCCACCTGTAATAAAACTTCATGTTACTGTATCATTTGGGCGAAACCCTCTGAATCCTGCAAATGTAAGGTTGTCCCGAACAGAAGCAATAGTCATTGCCATTGTGCTTCAGATGTTTGAGCCCTAATGCGCGGTTCTAGATGGCAAGAATCCTTGGAAGAAAGCTGGAACGCATCCTGCAGGTTGGGGCTGCTTCTTGCCTTGAGTTGCTTCTGCATGAGTAACGGGTCTCTAGCAAACTTGCCCAAAGCAGTCCCCCGGGTGTGGCACCTTCTGCCTGCCAAGCCCTGAAGATAAGATGCTGAGGGAGCACATTTCTGTCCCCAGGTAGGTAACTTTCTAGGGGGAGAGACAGAGTAGATAACACTTAGAGGGAATGATGAGGACCCCCTGAGGAGGACCAGATGAGGCGGCAGGCACAGGAGCTCAGCATCCCCTGGTTCTGGTCTCTTGGAGAGACCAGGAGACCCATGCTGGGTCAGAGTACAGCCAGGGCCTCTGCCCCTCGAGCAGTGAAAAGACCAAAGTGTGTCCAGTAATGGCCATGGCAGGGGCTGACTGGCCACTTCTCCCTTCCAGGACTACTTGGATCTTGCCGCGTCCACCCCATCCGACTCCCTGCTTTATGACGACGGCTTGTCGGAAGAGGAGACGCCCCTGGTGGACTGTAATAGTGCTCCCCTCCCTCGAGCCCTCCCTTCTACATGGATTGAAAACAAACTCTATGGTAGAATTTCCCATGCATTTACTAGATTCTAGCACCGTTGTTCCCCTCTGCTTTATCCTTACTCTCTGTGATGCTTTTTAAGAGTGTTTCTGGTCTGAACAAAACCAAAGTCTGCTCTGAACCTTTTTATTTGTAAGTGTCTGACTTTGCATCCAGTTGACACATTGAGGCATTTTTGCAACTATGTTTTTCTAAAAGGATGTGAAAATAAGTGTAATTGCCACACCGCCCAGCAACTTACCATGAAAGAGGAGAAAACAGATCAGGGCAAAACTCTCAGGGGAGATGGAGAACATGACGAATGAGTCATTTCTGGGGTGGAAATCAAGTCTCTCTAATTTAACTACTTGGATAAATTTACACCATCTGGGGAGGTATTTAATTGAGAAAGGAGCAGCCAGCATGCCCTGGCCTGCACTGGCAGCACAGCCAGGGCCCCCCCAGGTGGGTGGGTGCCTCTCAGGCTGCCCAGGGCTGGGAGTAGACTCAACCCACATCCCTGATTCGTGTCCATTGGCAGGGGCAGGGAAGCGGCAGGAACCCAGCTGTCCCTGGGAGGACACACCCCAGACTGCTGTTTTCACATCCTTTGCATTCCCCACTGTCAGGATAAAACCTGGAGCGAGTGCTTTTTGAAAGAACGTAGTCTATGGTGCTGTGGTCTTGCAATGGACAGTAAATATGGTTCTTGCCAAAACTCCTTCTTTTGTCTTTGATTAAATACTTGACATTTTTTTCTGTTTCCTAACTTCATCATTGATTGTTTTGAACTTTTGGAGTCTCAAGCATTTTTCAAGCCAAGATTGTTCATTTTGCATGCCCCCCGCCGACTCACTGACTCCTCACTGGCTTTGGGTCTGGTGCTACAACCCAAGTGTGCTGACAGTGCTGTGGGGCTGGCCTGCGTGCGCCCTCGATTTGGAAGGTCCTCTCCCCTGCTGTAGGCTTGGACGACAGACAAGTGCCTCCTTTATGTTAGAGAATGTTTTACGGAATGTTTCCACGGCAGTAAGCCTGTAGTGCAGCAACGTGCTGGCGCTTTACATTGCCTTAGAGAAAGAGTTTAACAGTTCACAAACATCCATCAGATCTGAGGGTCTGAAGCTCATGAAAGTCAAAATTAGGGGTGTCTGTTAAGTTACATTTACCAAGATAGCACATGATATTCCCCTAAATACAATGTTTTTGGAAACCTGGAGCACAAAATCATTAATGTAATTGGCACAGAAACCATGAGTTTGGTTTGAACATCGAAGGGAGTTTTGCCAAGGCCTTACTGTCTGCACATGAAGTTTTGGTTCTTCAGTGCAGAACAAATTATGTGTTTTCATTTTTAGGCATGTCAGACCCGAACTGGCCTGGAGAGAGTCCTGTACCACTCACGAGAGCCGATGGCACTAACACTGGGTTTCCGAGATATGCAAATGATAGTGTATATGCTAACTGGATGGTTTCACCCTCAGCGGCAAAATTAATGGACACGTTTGATAGTTAACATTTCTTTGTGAAAGGTAATGGACTCAAAAGGGGAAGAAACATGCCAAGAACGGAAAGTCCACCAGCCCTTTCTTTGTGCACATCACAGTGGCCAAGCCCAAGTTCAGCTCCCAGGTGGCAGACTCGTTTTTGGTAATTTAACTATGTCCAAAGTGGTTTTATTTTGGACAGCTAAGTGATTTTCCCGCCTAGCAGGTGTGCCACGCTAGGTAAGAGTTCTGAATCTTAGTGGTTAAGTATTCCTTTCTCTTCTGCACCCAGCAGTACCCAGAGTCGATCTGTGTCCATCAGTGACCGCCACAGTTCTGTGTTCAAGTGTGTGGATCCACCACTCACTGCCTTGCATAGGAAATTGCACCTGACCTTGTTTGATTTTCTAATTGCCACCAAACAAGGCAACAAGATCTAAACATGAAGCACATGCACATAAAAGGCAGTAGGAAAAAAAAAAAACTGGCCGAAGTGACCTGTCCTTGTTCAAAACGAGAGCCCGTTGGGGTGGGGTTTGGGGGTCAAAGCCCTGCCTGGGCTAGAGGAAAATGGGATGGGCTTCGGCTCAGCATTCAAGATCCTGAGAATGGTTTTTTTTAAATCACGTAACCTTTTCTTAGGAAGATATTTGGTTTTTATCATGATTAAGATGATTCTTAGATTTAGCACAAAGGAGAGATTCGATGCCATATTTACTATGTAGATGGTGGCGTGAGGGAAAAGGGCTACCGGACACATTTGTCCCCACTGGGCCCACCACAGCAGCCTCATGTGTTCAGTACTGAGTGCCTACTACCCCTGACCAGAACACTATGAAGAAAGGGGGCTTCTGGAGTGAAATGGCCTCCAGTGCCAGGATTGCTGACAGCAGAAGCTTTGCTGCCATGTATCCCATCTGCCACCAACCTTCAACGTGCTGCAGCCAGCAGAGCCAAGAGCAGCAGCTCGTCTTACACGGTAGGAGTAGGTGGGGTCTGTGCTAACATTCATTGGAACCTAACCAACTGATACAGGGATAGTTTAGCCAGCTGTGTGAGAAGTAGCAGTGAGAATGACCAAGGACTGCTGCATACTCTGATCACAATTCTGATGTGGAAAGATGATGTTTTGGCTCTCATAGAGCTGGTGTGAAAAGGCACATGTATCAGCTCTTCCTGCCTCTGTGATTTAATGCTGCTATAGCAAGACATTTTCGTTGCTTAGATTCTGACTATGACTCATAAGTTTGTTGTCATTCTTCGCAGCTTGGTTGTGGCCACAGACACTGACCACTCCTCTTGCCTTTTGGGAAGTCCCAGCAGCTCTTCTGGCTGTCTCTGCACTTGGCAGAAAAGGGTCAGATTACCAATCGCTGCCTGGTCCTCAGACTGAAAGCACTGTGATAGGACTTAAAATAGTCCCATTAAAATACTGTATTTTATAGGCACTTCACAAAAACAGTAAAATTGTGTCACTTTGTGTGGCCAGGAAGGCTCAGATGAATGTATGATGGAGCCTTATGGTGTAGTTTGCATATGTACACACATCCAGCAAGGCTGCTGGGGAAATGTTTCCTGGACAAGTAACGTGGCTTTAGTTTGGGCCATTGTTCAGGTAACTGTGATAAAGTTCTTCTATAGACACCTATAGGCATGGTAAACTTTTGATTTTCAGATGTGTTTAATCATAGTGTTATTAAATGCAGAAATAAGGATAAACTCTCAAATTATTAGAAAAGCCTACGCAGTAAGTATAAATTGCTGCAGCAGATTTGTTTGCAGCAGGATAAGAACTCCAGGTCTAAATAGTTGACCCCGTGTTGAGGAATTAGCCTTTAATGATGACCTAATTGCCTATTCCTGAGTCATAAAAGTACCCATAATTATTAGTCTTATCAGATAAAATTTTTGTAGATAAGTATGCAGAAGTTACTAAATATTAAGTATTACTGAGTATCCAGTAGCAGTCTGTCAGTAAAATTTGTAAAATCTATTTATGACAGGTTATTAAGTCATACCATGTTAATTTTTTTGTAATCAAGGTGACTAAGAAAATAATTTCAGTTGTGCAAATAAAAGTATATATCATAAAATGTGTAAACTTTTTTTCTTTTTAACTTCCTAATTGGAAACATCAGATTTCTGATTTCGAAGTTGCCATTCAAGAATTAAAAAGTCAGAGGGAATCTATCAATTGTGGACAACCCTTGGGGGATCAGTTGTGAGGACTGGGGACTCCGGTCATGTTTCTGGCTTATTTTGCATGATTCACACATGACTAGGCACGTTGATAGGATAAGTAGTACCCGAATCACACATACCTGACGTACATATAACTCACACTTATGAACAGAAACTATCACAGTACGGCCTGGAGTTACAAACATCTGACTGATGTACAACTCACATTTACAAATGGGGGCTATTACAGATGATAGGTAAATGTACCTATGCCAGCTTACATACAAATTCAACATAAACCTACAGAACCTATCTTACTCGTAATCTGGGGACTACCTATAACTTAAAAACCTAGCTAACTGTTCAAGGGAGTCCTGCCATCAGGCGTCCGTCCCTAGAATAAAGAAGCAGCCAACATCGAGTCTAGGTCTTTGCAGTTTTCTAGCAGTTTCCTGGCTGCTGGTTTCCGGAAGCTGGCATTGGAGTTGCAGGAGAGAGAATGTAAAATGCAGAGTCCTAAATGAAAGTCCATTAGAAGTTGTAGGGAAAATGTTGCCTTAAACCACTATAAGCTTAAAATATTACCGTTTACAATAACGTCTTCTCCGGTTACGTCTGTCAGAATTCTCTGAGCCCTTCTCAAGAGCCTGGCAAGGAGCAGGTGGGTGCTCAGCAGACAGGAGTCATGACCAATGTGAATCTGTTCTGCCATTGTGCTGTGCATTAGGTGCCAAGGGCCGGTGTCACCTTTGGTGTGTACTTGCACATGTGTATACACAGGCCTGTGCACACCTCCAGCCTCGGGTGCCCGTGCCTGCTCACAGCTTCCCCCTTCCCTCTGGACTGCAGCGGTTAAAAGGCAGCATAATCTCTAGGACCAGTTGTTTGCTGCAGCCTTTACCTTTGAAAGTTTAGAAACCTACACCAAGAAAAGCTAATACTAAAAGTCCCTTTTTCAAGAGCACAGACTCTCCCTTAGGGGTATTTGTGTGTGTGTGTGTGTGTTTTGGATTTATTTTTCCTCCCTAAAAAAATACATTTTCTGCCAACCTCCACAAAGGATTCCTTCCTACCATGAATCCAGCTTATTTGGGTAGAAATCTAGTGGAATATGTCTGGCAGCAGGGTTTGAACAAATGCTTTCTCTATTTAAAAAAAATAAATGTGAAGGGAAAGCATAATTTGGAAATTATGATTCAATTAATTATTCAATATAAAGAATGCATTTCCTGCCAGGCAGGCAGAGCAGTTAGCAGTCCTCCTTCCTTGGATCATATTCACACTATATACAGACTTACCTCATTTTATTGTGCTTTGTGTTACTGCTTTTGTTACTTTTTTTTTTTTTTTAATTATAGGTTTGTGGCAACTTTGTGTCAAGCGAGCCTCAGCAGCGTTTTTCAAACAGTCTGTACTCAACTTTGTGTCGTGGTACTCACCTTTTTTTAGCAATAAAATAATTTCAAGTTAAGATATGTGCATCATTTTTTAGATGGAATGTTATTACATACCATGGAATAGTGTAAACTACTTTACACTACTGAGAAGGCAAATAATTTGTGGGACTCAACTTATTTGTGATAATCACTTGGTTGAGGTTGTCTGGAATGGAATCGCAGTATCTCTGAGGTATTCCTGTCTATATCTGTGCTTGCAACTGGAGGGTGGTTCTAAGAAGTCCTAAGAAATCCTTACCTCTTTGGCCCTGAAGAGGTACAGCAGCTCGTCTGGAGGGCCATGCAGTGGCCGGCCAGTGCCCCTCTTCTCTTCAGTATGAAGATGCGTAAGGAATGTATCCTCCGCTTGTGTGTCCATTGGAAAAGTCTGCTCTCTACTGGGGCTGCCTGCCATGTGTTTATGGAAGCAGGTTGACTAGAAATTTATAGAAGGGGAGACACGGAACTGAGCTGGGCAGTGTGGAAGAAGCCTGTGGCCCAGACCACCCAACCGCTGCTACTAGCACATCAGGACAGCTTATACACTTGACGTTGTGCAATCCAAGTTACAGATGACGTTGAGCAATCCAAGTTACAAATAGGTTTTGGCAAATAAGGTAAGTGAATTCTAAAGCTAAAAAAAGAAAATTATTTTTCAGTTTTGAGAGGGAAACTTGGGGCAGTACCTGTGACTCAAAGGAGTAGGGTGCAGGCCCCATATCCTGGAGGTGGCGGGTTCAAACCTGGCCTTGGCTAAAAAAAAAAAAAACTGCAAAAAAAAAAGAAGGAAACTTTATATTTCATATCCAGATAGTATTGCCATGTAAACTGTCAATTTCCTGAATAAAAGTAGGAAGTTCAAGTTAAGTGTCCAAGTTTTTGTGGATCTTTGTCAATGTCATGAGCAAGAGCAGGGCGACTCCTTTCCTTTTTGGTTACTCACATCTCACTTGCACTGCAGTTCTTTTCTGTGCTCCCCCTGGGAAGGAGGTGTTTCTGGGGGTCTGAAAGGGTATATTAAAAGTGAAGGAAGGTCATACTGCTGCCTTTGCTCCCTGAAACAAGGCATGGTGGCCAAAGGACTGTGGGGAGCCAAGCTATGCATGCACCATAGCCACGTTGTGAGGCTTCTTCTTTCACTAAGACACATTACTTACTCCATATTTTTTGCCTTCTGGGAGTTTTAAGGAACTTGAGGATTTTCCTGAAGACACTATGGCCACAGGGATGAGAGGCTGAAGCTCTTGGATTGCTCAAACCTAGGGTAAAGGAAGATGCCAAGAGTTTGGGGGATTTCATCAATGTCTGGAAAGAAAAGTGAGGTTACAGCAAGTGGTTTCTAGGAATAGGAATGACACTGAAGGTAGAAGAAATCTAGTGTCCCATAGGATAGTCACTAGAAAAGTAAAATGTTGTGGAAAATTACGTTTTTAAAGATATGTCAAAAAATTACCTATAATCTTTTATATACGTGGAAGTAAACAAAGATCACCCATATGAGAACAATCAGAGGCTATTCTAAACTTGCTATAGCAAGAGAGTCAGCCAGCATCTCTGGTGGCAGAGACTCAAAGGCAGGCAGAGGAGTGGGAGGCTTTATAGTAAAAAGGGGAGCGTGGGGCAGAAGGAAGGCTTCAGGAATCCCGTGATTGGGGGTTGTTGGCTGGGGGAAGTTGGAGGTAGCCAACTAGCAATAGGGAAAACTACGTGATAGGTTTGCGGAACATACTTCTCTTTCTCTGGTTGGTTCTGAGTTGGAAACAGCAAGAAATAGGGAAGCTGTTACTGGCCAAGTCCTAAATATTCTTGGGTAATTGTTGCAGAGATCATGGTTGGGCTTCCTTGGCTGCTTACTGCAGAGCCTGTGGTCTGAGTCCTTTGTCATATGTGGTCTGGCCATTGTCTGCCTGCATAGTCAGCCACTCAGCTTCTCTTTTTTATTAATTTTTTGCTTGTGAGAGGTTGACCAATTCAAGGAAGGCTATATGTCCAGATCCTCATCACTGAGAGATTACTTAGTCATCTCCATGGTCAACTATATGGTGAGATCTTGATCTTTCTGTTTTTGTAGCATCGTGGTGCTCTTTTGATAAGAATGGGACGCAGTGGAACAGCATCATGACCACTGTGACAGAAACAAGAGCATTTGTTGCTTTCAACCAAGAGCCTCAACTAACCAACGCAGGCCAAGAGCAAAATCCCATGTAGGCCATGAAGGTCAACCTCAGAGAACCAAACAGCTTGTGGCCCAAGGAGACATGTGGCCTGTTTTACCTTTGCCTGTTTCACTGATCTTGGTATTAGGAATGGCGAAGACCTTCAGTAACCAAAGGAAATCTAGAGCAATCTGACTGTCATTCACTATCCATGGCAAGAGGGTGGGACCGACGTGTTCCACATAGGGAAGAGGTAGCATTGTTAGTGACTTCTGGGGGGGTTAGTAATAAGTTTCTTACAGTGTTTCCCACGATGAGGACACTACTCTGATTGCATAAACAGTGAGTCAGTAACTCCCCCAGATGGAGTGCTGGGTAATCAAGAGTAGGGGTATGGTTTGACCACCCCCCCCAAAAAAAATCATATTGAAATGTTATTGCCATTGTCACAATATTAAGAGGAGGGACCTTAAGAGGTGATTAGGCCATAAAGGCTCTACCCTCATGGGTGAGATTAATATAAATGATAAAGGAAAGAGCGTCTCAGTAAAAATATATATATATATATATATATATATGTATGTATGTATGTATGTGTGTGTGTGTGTGTGTCATTATTAATGAGCCATTTTGGACCACCTTTTCTATCTTCCACCTTCCACCAAGTGGTCATGTAGCAAGAAGGCCCTTATAAGATCAATCCCTTGATCTTGGGCTCCCTGGTTTCCAGATCTGTAAGAAAATAAATATTTGTTGGTGAGGAATTACCCATTCTTGGCCAGGCACTGTGTCTCATGCCTGTAATCCTAATACTCTAGGAGGCTGAGGTGGAAGGATCACTTAAGTTCAGTACTTTAAGACCAGCCTGAGCAAGAGTGAGACCCTGTCTCTACTAAACATAGAAAAATTACCTGGACAGTGAGGTGGGCGCCTGAGGCACCAGCTACTCAGGAGGCTGAGACAGGAGGATCACTTGAGCCCAGGAGTTGGAGGTTGCTATAAGCAAGGCTGATACCACACACACTAGCCTAGGCAATGGAGTGAGACTGTGTCACAAAAAGAAAAAGAAATTACCCAATTTCAGGTATTTTGTTATAGCAGCACAAAACACTGAGACGAGTGGCTTAGTTTTAAAGCTCACATCTCAGTTGGATATTTCAGCCTAGTGACTTACAGATTAGACTGTCTGTGTATAGACAAATCTTGTGTTGCTATTACTAAAGTGTATGATGTGAGTCTGAGGCAAACAGCATCAGGCACCCTGACCACAAAGGAAACAGTATTCAGAAGGAACACATGGAGAGCTTGTTCACAATAGCAGGTCTGAACAAGGCCTTACATATTTGGATCTGTTTGTTTCTCAATTATTTGGGTCATTACTCTTATGAAGGTTATTCAGTTCAAATCAGAATTACATAGGAGCTTATCAACACATTGTAATAATTTTTTTTTTTTCTGGGAGAGAGAGATCTTAGCAAAGTAACAGATTTTAAGGTCATTTGTCTGTGTTGTAGCTAGTAGAAATATCATCAGCTACAATTTCCTGTGGTCTCCTTTAATGAGAATAGGGTTTCTCACAGGTTTTTTTTTGGGGGGGGGGGTCTTGAGACAGAGCCTCAAGCTGTCACCCTGGATAGAGTGCGGTGACGTCACAGCTCACAGCAACCTCCAATTCCTGAGCTCAAGTGAGTCTCCTGCCTTTGCCTCCCAAGTAGCTGGGACTACAGGCATCCGCCACAATGGCTGGCCATTTGGGTTTTTTTGTTGTTTGTTTTTGTTTTTGTTTTTTGTTTGTTTGTTTGTCGTGGCATTACAGCTCACAGCAACCTCCAATTCCTGGGCTCAAGCGAGTCTCCTGCCTCTGCCTCCCAAGTAGCTGGGACCACAGGCACCCGCCACAACGCCCGGCCATTTTTTGGTTGCAGCCATCATTGTTGTTTGGCGGGCCTAGGTTAGATTTGAACCCGCCAGCTCAGGTTTACATGGCTGGCACCTTAGCCTGCTGAGCCACAGGCGCCGAGCCACCGCCTGGCCATTTTTTGGTTGTAGCCGTCATTGTTGTTTGGTGGGCCCAGGCTGGATTTGAACCCACCAGCTCAGGGGCACATAGCTGGTGCCTTAGCCTGTTGAGCCACAGGCGCCGAGCCTTCTTAGAGGTTTTTGTCTGAGAGTCTGATCATGGAAGGCACATTCAGTAGTCAATAAGATCGAAGGGCAGTGGCAACTGTTTGGAATAATCTAAAATGTCATTAAAATGAGTATGTACTAACCTAACAATTGTAATGAAGAGGAAACAAAAGAGGAAAAGGGCCATTATTGGTGGATGACAACCATGAGCCTATAGAAAATGAGAAGAATGATTATAAACAAACAGATTTATAAAACAACAACAGCAACAAAAATTAAACAAGGGTCTTGGTCTAACAAACAGAAATTGTCCACTTTGTGTTTGAACCCGCCACCTCCAGCATATGGGGTCGGTGCACTACTCCTTTGAGCCACAGGCGCTGCCCAAAATTGTCCACTTTTTAAGGTCATCTGTTTGTACCCAAGGTCTTGAGCCAGCTGTCTGCTCCCTAAGATCAGTTGCTTTTAGAAAGTCTTTGAAAATCTCCATTGAAGCAGCCTTACTTTTGTGTGCAATTCCAGATTGCTTCTTTAGTTGTGCATAAGTGAACTCAAGGATCAATACCCTGTAGTTTCACTGCTATAAACACATTCAAATCATATGGAGGGTAGAAGCTAGGTAAATTCCATCTGGCAGTGTTCAAAGGGCCATTAAACTGGCCATGTCCTCCCTTTATAGTTATTTCAGGGTGATATTGACTGGTGACACCTCACCCCAAAATAACCTCAGCTGTCCCTTTAAAAAGTAATCAATCTTGTGAGTAGCTTCATGGAAAAATTTAGCTGATATCTATCTGAAACTATTGGTGCTACCAAACTACTATTTTAGGAGCATTTGAGATTGTCTGAGTGAAGGATGCAGTTACTTTTTCCCATTCTTCCTTCTTAGAATCAGAGATGAAACATTAGTATTTTATAACTGCTTCTTTGAATCCCTCGAGAGGTTTATCCTTTAAGGGTTTAGATAGGAGTGTAAATTTTAGGGCTGCTTGCTCAGCATAATGATCTGCTAGTGCATTTCTTTGAGCTTAAATCTAACCTCCTTTTGCAAGATGCACCACCTTTATAACAGTCACATATCAAGGAAGTAGAAGTGCACCTAAGAACTGCCTGACTTGCTATCCTTTGGGTAAGGGTTCCAGCATCCCCAAGGCATGTTCTACTCTAAGAGTATGTTTCCTATCTGTTCCTATGTTTGCTATCTAGTCTTTGGCTAGCCAAAAAGCTGTAGTAAGTACAGTCAGTCATCCAGACTGATTCTACCTGTAGTAAAGGACTGTATTCTAAAGGAATTAGTAATTTCTATTATCAATAGCGAATCTAGCTTTGGTTTCCAGATATAATTTTTTTTTTTTTTGAGACAGAGCCTCACTATGTCATCCTTGGTAGAGTGCTGTGGTGTCATAGCTCACAGCAACCTCAAACTCTGGGGCTTAAATGATTCTCTTGCCTCAGCCTCCTGAATAGCTGGGACTACAGGCGCCCACCACAACACTCAGCTATTTTTTTTTTTTTTTGGTTGCAGTTGTTGTTTAGCAGGCCCAAGCTGGGCTCAAACCCACCAGCTTCAGTAAATGTGGCCGGTGCCCTACTCACTGAGCTACAGGCGCTGAGCCAGGTTTCAAGATACAATTAATCCACAAAGAGTATTAGGTCAGGGTTCTCACTGGGAGTCTCTAATCAACCTGAACAAGGTGCAGAGAGTTTCCTGAGATAGGACAAGCACAAGGTTCCCCTTCTGTTTAGGTGGGAGATTGGCAGGATTCAATACTGCAGTGGTGAATAGTAATGTGAGATGAAGAGTACAGTGATAGGCACTTACAGAAATTAATGAGCTGGCTGAAAAGTGTGCAGTCGGTGGTGATGTCTGTGCTGCACAGGGAACCATGAGGTCAAGCGAGGAGTCTAGAAGTGGTTCAGCAGAAGCATCAACAAATTTCACAGGAGAGCTATCAACCTGTTAGTCCATTTTCTGTTGCTTATAACTGAACACCTGTAACTGGGTAATTTATAACAAATTTATTTATTACAGTTATGGAGACTGAGAAAGGATGTATCTTACAGTTATGGAAGGTCAAGCAGGTGCAGCTGCTAAGAGCATTCTTACTGGTGGGGTCTCTGCAAAGTCCTGAGGTTACACAGAATATCGCATGGCAAGGGTGCTGAGCCTGTTCACTATGGTCTCCCTTTCTCTTCTTATAAAGCTACCAGCACGGTTCCCATGATAACCCATTAATCCATGAATGAATTAATCCATTCATGAGAGCAGAGTCCTTGTGATCCAGTCACTTCTTAAAGGCCCCACCTCTCAATACTGCCACTTTGGAGATTAGGTTTCAACATGAGTTTTAGAGGGTCATTCAACCCATAGCATTCCCTAGGAGAGGGGGCATACCCTTTGCACTCAGGCCAAAGGTAAGGTTATATATAGTAAGTGATGGGATTAGATGGTTCCTATGAAGCTCCAAGAGCTTGTGCAGATCACGCACATACAGATAGACAAAGGGCCTTTCTGTTGTTACAAATGTCTAGGGAAGGAGGACATTGAGGAGACTTCTTCTGGTTCCAGGAGGCCTCTTCCTATCTCAGTTTCTTGAGAAGAGTCTCTTCCTGAAAACACAGTCAACTCATAAAGAGATATCACAATCTGAAAAGAATGTGGTACCCATTGTCCGCAATATTCAGTTAAACTTGGAAATCTTCTCAATTGTTTTGTAAGGGGTCTAGGATAGATTTGGATAGTTTCTATTCTAGGAGGAAATAGGTTTTCCTGCCTTAGGTCACACCCCAAATGATGGACTGTGTTTTAGAAAAACTGTAATTTATCTTTTGAAACTTTATTTCCTTTTTCTACTAAGGCTGAGAACAAGGAAACAGAATCCTTTTTCTCTGAGCAGAGTAGGAGATAATCTACTGTTATTTCAGAATGGAATAGCAAAATTTGGATCTTTTGAGTCTTGATTAAAGACCTGGATGGAACAAAGAAAAGAGGAAAAGGAAAGACAAAAGACTTGAAGAAAATAGTAGAGCCTTCAGTGACTCCCTAGGCATGAGTGTCCAAATGTATTTTGTCTTTCCCAGATGAAGGCAAAAAGGTATTGACTTGTAGGAAACCCAGCACCAGGCTTAAAGAAGTGGCCACTATGGTGGCGCCTGTCGCTCAGTGGTTAGGGTGCTGGTCCCATATACCAAGCCTGGCAGGTTCAAACCTGGCCCCAGATTTGAGGAAGGGGTTAGGAGCAAGACAATCTCGGAGCTAGAGCTTGGAGATGTTTTTACAGCCCGGAGACAAGCCTTAAGCCACTGCATGCGTTAATGAGATAAGATCCTTGTTAGCAAGCAGGTGTTATCATGGTGCAATAGAGTGGGAGTTGAACCCGTTGGGAAATAGCACATAGGGATGTTAAGCATGTAGCCCTTGTGCATGGGCCCCTCACACCTGTTGTATAATGCTTTAATAAAAGGCCACGACAGAGGTTACTTGGGTCTCTCCCTGCACCTATGGGAAGCCCACCTCTTGCAGACATGTACCTTCAATTCATGTCCTAGCTATTTTTATTCACGCAGTGACGGGGTGCCTCTGCAGGCACTGACATTGACTCTCATTATTCAGCCTTAAAGGAGGAGGAAATTCTGACACAGGCCACAACATGGGTGAACCTTGAAGACATCATGCTGAGTGAAATAAGCCAGTCAAAAAGATATTGCACCTGTCAACCCATGAATGCATTAGTAAACTGTGGCATGTGTACCTCATGGAATACTATTCAGCCATAAAAAGATGCTTTTCAGCCATTAAAAGAAGTTAATATAAGAGAGCCTATATTAATTCAGATGGGGTTGAAACACATTCTTCTTAGTGAAGTATCACAAGAATGGAAAAGCAAGTATTCGATGTTCTCAATACTAATATGAAGCCAGTAGACAAACTAATACAAGCCCATACAAGAGAAAAACTCAATTCAAATTCGGGGGGCGGGGGAGGCTGGAGGAGGAAGAGGAGAGGAGCGAGGGGGATTGGTGTGCTCCCGCCTAAAGGGCACAATGTAAGGGTATATGGCACACCTCCCGGGTATAGGACACAACTACAACAGGGACTTTACTTAACAGATGCAAACAGTGTAACCTAATCATTTGTACCTTCATATTAATCTGAAATTTTTTTTAAAAAGACAGGTATTGTATGATTCCACTTGTATGAATTATCCAGAGTAGTCAAATTCATACAGGCAGAAAGTAGAATGGAGGTTGTTGGGACTGGGAGGAGGCAAGAATGTGGAGTTGCTTAGTGAGTACAGGCACTTAGTTCCCCAGTTGAAAGCATCCGACTCAGGCAGGTATTTTGTTGGGCACCTGGAGTCCCAGCTACTTGTGAGGCTGAGGCAAGAGAATTGCTGGAGCCCAGGAGTCTGAGGTTGTTGTGAGCTGTGGTGCCACGGACCTGTACCAAGGGCAACAAAGTGAAACTGTTTCCAAAAAAAATAAAAACATCCAACTGACATATGGCTCTCACTTACAAATGGAGGCTATTACAGGTAATAGATGAATGTATCTGTTGCAACTTACATACAAATTCAAATTAAGAGCAAACCTACAGAACCTATCTTGTTCATAACCTGGGGACTGCCTGTATAGAAGTTCGGCTTGGATGATGAAAAATCCTGGAGATGGATGGTGGAGATGGTTGCACACGGTGAATATACTTAGTGACCCTGATCTATACATTTTTAAGTGGTTTAAATGGTAAATTTTATGTTGTGCATAGTTTACTACAATAAAAAGTATTACTGTTCCAGTCTAGAAGTACACTGAGAAAAGCCAAGGGAAGATCCACTGTAATGAAGCAGGTGGCTTCAGGTGGGATGAATGGGAGGCTGGCATTTGGGATAAGTACTACCAGGTAGTGAGGGCTAACTGCTGATGACTCTTGGATCTTAAACAAATAGATATCCCCATCCACTTGATTTCTCTACTGGCAGGATGAGGTGTTGCAAGGGCTAGTGTGGACTATGAGAAGACCTTTGGATACAAAGCTTTCAACTGACCCTGGCTTCAAGGGACATTGGGAAGTTTAATGGTTTGGTAGAATCTCTAGAACTTTAATAGGTTCTGCTCCAACCACTTTCCCATATCATAGAATTTTGAACCCTTGGAGTGTCATGCTCCTCATCTAAGGGAGCATGTATCAAAGATAATGGAGAAAGCAACAATCTATCCAAAGCAGACTCAACTTGCTTATGAGTGACCTCCTGAACGGTTCCAAAGGCTCTGTTCTGCATTGACTATTACAGTTCCATTTGAAAACCTAAGTTTCTTCCTATTAAATTTTCAGGGGTTGTGGCTTAAGGAGTAGGGCGCCAGCCCCATAGGCCGTGGGTGGTGGGTTCAAGCCCAGCCCCAGCCAAAACTGCAAAAAAATAAAAATAAAAAATAAATAAATTTTCAGAGGTAGTGTCACAGAGCAGGAAGGAATGTTCTATAGCCAAGAGCTCAAGGCTTGCAGTTAAGGGCTGGGGAATGGAGGACATCATGGGTTATTTGAAAGGCTTACCAACTGTGTCCTATGTTTACACCAAGGAAAAGGTTGAGTGAGTACAGGTGGCAGGACTTAGTGTAGAAACAGTAGCATGGTACCTAGTGCCAGAAACTGACAAGGTTGCCATCTGTATATGTTCACGTCTTCACTGGTGGAATATAAGGTCTTTATAGATGTTAGATCAAGTTAAAATGAGGTCATACTGGATTTGGATAGGCCCTCATCCAATGACTGGTGTCCTTAGAAGAAGACAGAAATTTGGACACAGGGAAGACACAGAAGAGAACCCGATGTGAAGACAGAAGCAGAGATTGGAGTGATACAGTGACAAGCCAAGGAATGCCAAGGATTGTTGTCAAACACAGGAGCTAGGAAGAGGCCATGAGGGATCCTCCCCTGCAGCTTTCAGACAAGCACGGCCCTGTTGACACCTTGATTTCAGATTTCTATTATTCAGAATTGTGAGGGAATAAATTCCATGGTTTTATGTCACATAGTTTGTGGTAATTTGTAACCGCATCCCTAGGAAACTAACACACCATCTATACCTATGTGCATGCAGCTTGAGTGCTTAAAAGTATTGAGGATGTTGGTGCTTTTCCCCTCCTCAGAGCAGCTCATTGATCTGAAGTAAGGGTTTCTCTTTTTCTCTTGGTTTTTCTTTTGTAAGATGAGATGATCTTTTCCAGAGCCTCTTTTGTTTACAATATCTACAAGGGCACTTGTCAATAGCTGCCTGGTATGGGAGTGGGTCTATACCTAGCTGTTTGATCTGCAGGGCCCCAAATTTATTTTAGGTCTTGTCATCTTTTCATTCTAAATCCCTTTCCAAATGTCTGCCATGTGTTTTAGTTCAGGTGGAAAGGTCATTTTCCATTCTAATTTCTGTTTTCAATTTTAAGCTTAACCCCTAGACAAAACGAGAGGAAAGGGCTGCTTCCTAAACTCGCAAATGCTGCAATGTATTTTCTAGCCTGTCACCAAAATCTCTTATAAATTCATCTTTTTTCTGTTTTCATGATTTAATTAGGGTCCAATTTTTTTTTTTTTCAGAAATCTTTTATACATGGCTTTTAGGAGACTTTGCTTTATGTTTTGAGCCTTTTTGTGAACGCTCAGGTTTACTGTGGACGGAGGAACCCTAGAGGTCCCTTTCCTGGTGAGTCCAGGATTTAGCATTTGAGGTTCTCATGAACATGTGTACAAGTTGGCAGGCAACCCTGGGTTGTATGGCCCCCCAAATATTTTTTCCCAAAATAAGTCTTTTTTTTTGATACAGTACAGAGTTTTGCTATGTCGCCCTCAGTTGAGTGCTGTGGCATCACAGCTTACAGCAACCTTCAACTCTTAGGCATACGTGATTCTCTTGCCTCAGCCTCCCAAGTAGCTGGGACTACAGGCACCTGCCACAGTGTCTAGCTATTTTTGTTGCAGCTGTCATTGTTGGTTAGCTGGTCCGGGTTGGGTTTGAACCTGCCAACCTCAGTGTATGTGGCTGGCACCATAACCACGGTGCTACAGGTGCCGAGGCTTTTTTTTTTTTGAGACAGAGTCTCAAGCTGTCACCCTGGATAGAGTGCCATGGCGTCATAGCTCACAGCAACCTCCAACTTGGGCTCAAGTGACCCTCTTGCGTCAGTTTTTCTATTTTTAGTAGAGACAGGGGGTCTCATTTTTTGCTCAGGCTGGTCTCGAACTGGTGAGCTCAAGCTATCTACCTGCCTGGGCCTCCCAGAGTGCTAGGATTACAGGTGTGAGCCACTGCATCAGGCCTCCCCCAAATATTCTTGATCATTCTATGAATTGTTGTTGATCTTGTCTGACTCATTAATTATGGTTCTTAATTCAGTTTGGGACTAAGGTTTAAATTCTCCAGTTGCTTGAATACGGGCCTTGGAGGAGGGATGGATGTTTATGAAGGGCCTTGGCATTTTCAGGTCTTAGGAGAGTTGTTGGGAAAGGGTAGGGATGTGAACAGGGGGAGAGAGGGAGGAGTGGACAGATGTGTGGGAGGAGAGAGGTAGAAAAAGTAAGAGAAGAGGGAGAGCAGGATCTGGGGGTGTAAGTAGAGGGCAAATGGGAGGACTTACTAGGAACATGAGTCTAGTTTATTGTTGCTTAAAATTGCCAAATTGCCATTAGCTTTGGCCAAAGAATCTTTTAGGGAAGCAATTTTTGAATCAGAATTTTATTTGGAGTCCTCTGACTACCAAAAAATGCTCCCCATTTGGGCCTAAAAAGACTCATTCCTTTTCTTTTCTAAGACATCTCTCAAATGAGCAATCTTGTTCAAGTTAGATGTTCCTCCAGTTAAAACTTCATCAAATTATCCTCAAAATTAATGCTTTCAGAGACGGCACAAGGATTGGGATTGTAAAGACAGTACACATAAAAAGCTGGAGTTTTATCCTGGATGAGGAGAGGATTTCAATTTAGTTACCACCATGTGAGCTGGCTCCTGATGCTGGGTAGGAATGTAACATGTGTCTCTTGGGACAGAATATTAAGGTGGAAGGAAAACCTCATCCAGTTTTCTTGATGATCCACAGCAAAGTTTGTCCAAACAGACACTGGTCCCATGAGAACTGCTTGCTCACAGGCCTGTGGGGCCAGCTAAACAACAGACTTGTAAGGCCTAAGTCTGTGTTCCACAATATAATTTTCCTTTTATGGCCAAAAAACTTCTAGACAGCACAGAACAAAACAGTAACACAAGAGACAGCAACATCAAAAAGGGATGAATATAAAATGTCTTGATTCCACCAGACATTCCAAAGAAGTGGGAATCAATATAAAAACCCAGGTACCTGGGAATGATGCCTTACAAAAAAAAAAAAAAAAGACTATTGGGTGGCGCCTGTGGCTTAGTGAGTAGGGCACCAGCCCCATATACCGAGGGTGGTGGGTTCAAACCCGGCCCTGGCCAAACTGCAACAACAAAAAAAAATACCTGGGCATCATGATGGGCACCTGTAGTCCCAGCTACTCAGGAGGCTGAGGCAAGAGAATCACCTAAGCCCAGGAGTTGGAGGTTGCTGTGAGCAGTGTGACGCCATGGCACTCTACCAAGGGTGATAAAGTGAGCCTCTGTCTCCACAAAAGACTATTAATCTTTCCCTTTAAGGTACCTGGGAATAAATAGCCAGGGAACTCAGTGCACAGACAGCAAGTTCAGACCCAGTGCTGACTTAACCATATTGGTGAGAACTAGATAAGCCAAGGGCCTCTCCAGCCTTCCTCCAGTGGTGGTACAAGATGTCCATGACAAGTGGTACAAGTCACATCTTAAGAGCCAGTAGGAAAACGGTGGGAAAAAATGGAGGCCACCCAGATGAGACCTGGCAAAGCTATTTATTCAGAACCTGCTATCCAAGAGAGTCAGCGGGCATCACTTGCTTTTGGCAGAGACTCAAAGGCAGGCAGGAGAATGGGAAAGATTAATAGTTGTCTTTTTGTTAAGACATCAGAATGGAGATTGTTGGATTTTTTTTTTTTTAATGTTTTCCCGGTTAGGCATGGTGGCTCATACCTGTTATCCTGGCACTCTGGGAGGCCCAGGTGAAGGATTGCTTGAGCTCAGGAGTTCAGGACCAGCATGGGCAAAAGTGAGACTCCATCTCTTCTAAGAAGAAAAAAAAAAAAAAAGAAATAGAAAAATTAGTCAGGCTCGGCGCCTGTGGCTCAATGAGCTAAGGAGCCAGCCACGGACACCAGAGCTGGCGGGTTCGAACCAGGCCGGGCTGCAAACAACAATGATGGCTGCAACCAAAAACGGCCGGGCGTTGTGGTGGACGCCTCCAGCTACTTGGGAGGCGGAGGCAAGGGACTCGCTTGAGCCCAGGAATTGGAGGTTGCTGTGAGCTGTGATGCCACAGCACTCTATTCAGGGTGACAGCTTGAACTCTGTCTAAAAAAAAAAAGAAAGAAAGAAAGAAAAT
>CAUYON010012846.1:0-16337 GCA_963573935.1 Arctocebus calabarensis
CGAGTTTTTTGCCCATACACATGAGTATTGTCTAAAACATGTCTTCTTTGTAGCAGCTAGGCCCTGCCACCACTGTGCTTGGCTGAGTTCACAAATCTGTTGTAACCTGTAGCTTCCCTGTCACTTCTCTGGCTCTCCTCTCCTGCTAAGCTTTGTTTCCTGTTGAACAATATGGAATAAAGTTGTTAATCTAAACATATTAAGACTCAAGGCTACAATCCAACAGCAAGTTTTGTTTCCCACAAATTTTGCTGATCTGAATATTAACATCCACAATTTTACTGCAATTACAATGTTAACTATGTTGCACTGCTCAGCTACATTAGGGTTACTGGTTTTATAGCAATTAAAAAAATTAAGCCACACACAAAGGTGTTTACTTACCTGGGAATAATTAAAACCTTCTGCCACTGCCATAGCTACTGCTGCTACTGGAACCACCATAGCCACCTGAGAACAAAGTTTTTCTTTAAAGGCTTGGAAATGTAAATAGTAATGTTTTCGTATTTAAGGTAATGAATGTTCAAAAGCTTAAATTCAAAAATTATTTTAAAATGACCCCCGCAGAACTGACAAAGTAGATGTAAAGAGGTCTTAAGACTTTTCTCTTTTAACTTTATATACTACTCCATTTGAAGGTTTCCAACTGTCAGCTTTTAAGACTTAAATTTCAGAGATAAGGTCTTGCTGCTTTATTGCCCAGACTGGACCTGATAACAGGGCTTGAGGGATCCTCCTGCATCATCAGCCTCCCAAGTAGCAGGGCCTGCAAGTACCTGTCATAAATTCTCTGCTTTGTTGCTCACACATAAACCTTGAAGATCTAATGCATTTTTTTCCCCAGTGGTAGCTATAGTTAGTCAGTCTTCTGATACTATCCAATATTAGAAAGATACTATACCTTGGTTTCGTGGTTTGGCAAAGTATTGGCCGCCACCACCATAAGGGCCAGAGCTTCTGCCTCCAAAATTTCCTCCCTTCATGGGTCCAAAATTTGATGACTGATTGTTGTAATTGCCAAAATCATTGTAATTTCCACCACCTCCAAAATTGCTTCCATCATTACCAAATCCATTGTAGCCATCTCCATTGCCACCATAACCACCACCACCACGGCTGCCACCAAAGCCACCACGACCACTGACTGAAGTTTCCTCCATGGCCAAAGTTGTTATTTCCACCAAAACCATCTCCACGACCCCCACCAAAGTTTTCAGAACCACTTCGACCTCTTTGGCTGGACGAAGCACTAGCCATCTCTTGCTTTGACAGGGCTTTCCTTACTTCACAATCTTATCCACAGAATCATGGTCATCAAACGTAACAAAAGCAAAGCCCCTCTTCTTGCACTGCCTCGATCAGTCATGATTTCGATCAGTTCAATTTTCCCATCCTGTTCAAAATATTCTCTTAAGTGATGTTCTTCATTATCTTCTTTAATGCCAGCAACAAAGATCTTTTTCACTGTTAAGTGGGCATCAGGTCTTTGAGAATCTTCTCAGGAAATAGCTCTTTGGTTCCACAACTCTTCCATCCACTTTGTGTGGCCTTGCATTCACTGCTGCATCCACCTCCTCCACGGTGGCATAAGTGACAAACCCAAAGCCCCTGGAACACTTGGTGTTTGGATCTCTCATTACCACGCAGTCTGTGAGTGTTCCCCATTGCTCAGAATGGCTCCGCAGACTCTCATCAGTCGTTTCATGAAGAGCTTCTGCAGCTGTTTGGGCTCTTTAGGAGACTCTGACTTAGATATGACGGCAGTGGGAAAAGAGACTTTAACGATGCTTCCTTGGCAGCGTCTACAGGCAGAAAGGTATTGGATTTTTTTTGCTTTGCCATTCCAACTTCCCTTTTCTTTTGTCTTCCTTACATGAATGTGTGTGTGTGTGTGTGTATTTATTTATGCATCACTTAACTTCAGGGACAGGTTCTGAAAAAGGCAGTGTCACACTGTTTTGACATTGTGTGAACATCACAGAGTGTGCTAACACAAACCTAGATGGTATATCTACTATACATCTATAGTAGCCCATTGCTCCTAGGCTGCAAACTTGTACATGTTGCTGTACTGAATACTGTAAGCAACTGTAACACACTGGTAAGTATTTGTGCATCTAAACATATCTAAATCTAGAAAAGGTACAGTAAAAATGTGGTATTATAATCTTCTAGGCCTACTGTCACATATGTCCTTTGTTGTTGACAGAAATGTCATTACATAGCACATAACTCTGTGTGTGTATACATGTGTGTATAATAAAATTCAATCAATAGTTGGAGATCATATCTCAGTCTGAAGCCTACATGTATCAAGGATTCTGCACACAGTTCCCCTGAGATAACTTGGGTTTCTTTGGCTCTGTTTTCCAACCTTTCTGTTTCTTCCTAATACCATTTGCTAAAAACCAACATTTGTACCAACATTTTGAAATGACTGTGGCTCTGTAAAATGTCTAAACATATAACAGATTTGCTTTACCTTCATGCCATTTCTGTTATGGAATATTTGTGGTTATGGCTCTATGTTTATTTTTTTCCAGCTGAATGACAGTGCTATTTTGTGTTCTTTTATCAACTCCTTGAAGTAGACGTTAATATTTTTACCATTTAGAGGAGATTGACTTCAGGCATCACAGCTTGAAGAGCTTTACTGACTCACTTCTTAGTGTAACTGGTGAAATGATGAGAAAAAAAGACCATCTAAAACCTGTGGAAATTGCCATAACAGCAAACAGCAAATGAGAAAGAGAAAGGAGAGAATGAAAGAAGAAAACATATTCTGTGAAATAATGACTGAAAACTTCAAAAATGTATTGGAAAAACAAACAAAAAAAGTAAAAACAAATCTCTCAACATAAATTCCTATATCCAACAAAGCTATTATTCAAAATGAGGTGAAATAAACAAGCACTGAGAGAATTTTCTGCTAGTAGATCTGCCTTACAAGAAATACTAAAGGAAGTTTTTTAGGCTGAAACAGTTGATCCCAGATGGTATTCAAATCCAGATGGACAAATAAAAAATACAGCTGAAAGTATTTGTATCATAATTGCTTGTCTGTATGTTTGTATGTCATTAAATGGAGGTCCTTGAAAGGCAATGACATTTTGTCTCAAAGTACTAAAGGATCTTTTATCCAGCTTAGTGGTTCCAAAAATGCTTGTTGCAGAATATATAGGACTTTGAGGAAAGCAATATAGGGAGAAATAAATCTGAGATTTGAAGAATGAGCAGGCACTTTCCAGGTGAACATGGGAAAGGATGGGTATTTAGTAAAAGGACCATCTTCTAGAATCATGTGCTAAGCACAGAGGCATGGACACATATTCAGGAAGGAGAAAGTCACTTGGATAGATTGGCGCTTACTATGCTTGGGGGTTGTTGAGGAAAGGAAGAAGGTTATGGACAGGCTAGGAAACCTTACATGTCATGGGAACTTGCTTATTGTTTGCATTTAAAAACCACATATGTCACTTCTCATATACATTTATTTATTTATTTGTATTAAACCATAGCTGTGTACATTAATGCAATTGTGGGGTACAATGTGTTGGTTTCATATACAATCTGAAATATTTTCATCCAACTGGTTAACATAGCCTTCATGGCATTTTCTTCGTTTTTGTGTTAAGACATTTATATTCTCCATTTAGTAAGCTTCACTTGTATCCTTCTAAGATGCACGGTAGGTGTGATCCCACCAATTACCCCCCCTTTTTTTTAAGAATTGTGGGTACATGCATGTGTATGTGTAAAAAGATGAAATAAGGTGAATAAGAAAAGATGTCTGCCTGCCCAAGTGTGGCTCCTTGACCAAATCCAAACTTCACAGGACAAATCCCTTCATTAAAAGGTCTCCATTGGGGATTGGTTTCAGAACCTCCTGAAGATACAAAATCATGAAAGCTCGAGTCTCTGATATAAAATGGTGTAGTGTTTGCATATAGCTTATGCACATCCTCTGTATACTTTCAGGGGTATACAACCCACAACATTATGTGAGGAATTTGTTGCTTATCTGTGGGCAGATACCATGAAAATTATGCACAGATCCTTGTTTTGCTTGTCAGCTTTTGTTAGTGTTTGTGCATTTAATGTGTAGCCCAAGACAACTCTTTTTCTAATGTGATACAGAGAAGCCAAAAGATTGGACACCTCTGCCAGAATCATCTCTAAATTACTTATAATACCTAATATAATGTAAAAACCTTGTAAATGGTTATTATACTGTATTGTTTAGGGAATAATGACAAGAGTATAAGTCTGTACCTGTTCAGTACAGACACAGTTTTTTTGAATATTTTCAATCAATAGTTGGTGAATCCATGGATGTGGAGCTCACAGAATGTGACTGCGTGTCATTCTGCATGAAGAAGAGATAAAAATTATCTGCGATTATGATTATTTCAACTTTCTATAAAGAGATCAAGAGAAAAAGTATTTATGTAATTATAATAGATGCATATATAGATTAATACATATTTTCTCCTTTCTTCTCTTAGGTAATTTAAAAAGCAATTATATAATACAATACATATAAAATTTACCATTGGAAAACATAGAGAAATATAGTGTATTTTCCAATAGCATGAAGTAGGTGGATGGTAGCAAAGTGGTAATGGGCTAAGCCTAAGAAGTAATGAGAAATGGAAATGGTAAGATAATAATTATAACAGCATATTATTTGGTTTGTAATATTAACAAGTATAATATGTATAAAAATAATACCACATAGGAGGGGAAAGAGAATAGAGCTACATAGGAATAACACATATACATATACATTACTTCAATTCTTCAATTAAGTTAGTATAAATCTGAAGCTGATTCTGATAAGATGTATATGGTAAACCCTAGAGTAGCTATAATCACACCCCACAAAAAATATAGTGAAAAAAACCATTAATGAAATTAAGTGTAACCCTAGAAAATATTCACTCAATGCAAAAGAAAGCACTAAACAAAGAATGGAATAAGAAAATATAAGATATATGAAAAACAAAATGATGGCACATGAAAATCTAATATATCTACAATAGCATTAAATGTGAATAGATCAAGCAATTCAAACAAAGGCAGACATTGTCAGACTGAATTTAAAAATAAACATGGTCCAACTCCATGTTGTTTACAGGAAATATACTTCAAAGTCAAAGACACAAACAGATTAAAAGTAAAGATGGCAACAGATACCTCACATGAACAGCATCGCACAAAAGCTGGAGTGGCTATACAGTAGTCCTCTCTTATATGAGGAGGATACAGTCCAAGACCTCTAGAGGATGCCTGAAAGTGCAGATAGTACCAAATCCTATACATACTATTTTTCTATATATAGAGACCTATAATAAAATAAAGTTTAATTGATAAATTAGGCATACTAAGTTAGTAGTAAGAATAACTAATAATGAAATAGGACAATTATAACAATATTCCAGCACCACTACTCTTGTTCTTTGGAGCCATTGCTCAGAAAAATAAAGATAACTTAAACACAAGCACTGTGGCTTGGCGCCTCTGGCTCAAGCGGCTAAGGCACCAGCCACATACACCTGAGCTGGCAGGTTTGAATCCAGCCTGGGCCCACCAAACAACAATGATGGCTACAACCAAAAAATAGTTTGACATTGTGACAGGCCCCTGAAGTCCCAGCTACTTGAGAGGTAGAGGCAGGAGACTCGCTTGAGCCCAGTAGTTGGAAGTTGCTGTGAGCTGTGATGTTGCAGCACTCTACCCAGGGTGACAGCTTGAGGCTTTTGTCTCAAAAAAAAAAAAAAAAAAAAAAAAGGAAAAGAAACACAAGCACCGCGATGTAGAGAGTCAATCTGATGATAACTGAGATGGCTACTAAGTGATGACCAGGCAGGTAGTGTAGACAGTGTGGGACAAAGAATTTGAGTCAAGTCATGGGTAGGATGGATAAGAACAGTGTCGTATTTCATCACAGTATTCAGAACTCCACGCAATTAAAAGCTTATGAATTATTTTTGGAAATTTCCATTTAATATTTTCAGACCATGGCTGACTACAGATAACTGAAACCATAGAATGTGAAACTGTGAATAAGGGCTGACTACAGTGTCCATATCAGACAGACAATAAAACAAAACATGTCAGTAGAAATAAAGGACATTTTATAATGATAAAAGTGGAAATAGAGGAAGAATTAAAATTATATGTTTATAAAAATTATAAACATATTCACCTAGTAAGAGAGCACTAAATATAAGAAGCAAAATTTGACAGAAATGTAGGGGGAAATTGACAACAATACTACCTGGCAATCAATACCTCACTTCAAAGAGTGTATAAAACAAACAGAAGATCCACAAGGAAATGGAATAAAAAGTACTGTAAACCAACTAGACCTAACAGACATCTATAGAACACTCCACTCAACAATGGAATATGCATTCTTCTCAAGTGCACAGGGAACATTCTTCAGGACTGACCATGTGCTGGGGTATGAAACAAACCCTCACATATTTCAAAGGATAGAAGTAATAAAAAGTTATGTACTCTGAACACAATGAAATGAAATTAGGAACTGATAGTAGGAAAAGCTGGGGGAAACTCACAAATATGTAGAAATTTAAAAACACATTCCTAAAATAACAAATGGATCAAAGAAGAAATCAAAAAGTAAATAAGCAAATACTTTGAGGTAAATGCAAATTAAGTCACAATATACCAAACTTACCGCATGCAGCTAAAGCAGGGCTTAGGTGAAAACGTATAGCTATAAATGCATTTATTATAAAAATAAGAAACTATTAAACTGGAACTAACCAATCAATACCCATGTGCTTATTTGGTAGTAAAATTCAACAGAAAGCAAACTAGTGAGAGGGGGCAGGGGGGGATTTTGATGTTTAGAGTTGTGTAGCCTACGAGACTTCTTTCAGCACTAGCATTTCTAAGGTTTTCATAGGATGAGAAAGCAAATAATGTCTATGGTGGATGGGTAGAAGAATTTTTTAACCACATACTATATCCCCAATCTACTGTTTAAAAAGCTTTGCCTACTAGGATAATTTCCTTGGTTGCTTTCCAATTTCTTTCTCTGTCTCTGTCTTTCTGTCTCTCTCCTTCCTCAATCTATTGAATTGGGCTCAGATGTGAGTAGCTGAGCTAGTATTTATGGCTCTGCTTCTATGAATGAATTTTCATTTCCTTGTTGCTACCATAGGCTGACATCACCTGGAAGACTTTGTTTCTATGGCAACTCATACCACTTTTTCTAGGATGACTCCTTCATCTTTACAAAGAAGCAAAAACATTTAGCAGGATGTTCATGGGCAATCTGCGTGCGATACTAGCATCAATGTCAGACTTATTCAGTTGGTATCATTACTGATGGTGTGATAGGGTAAGAAGAGCTTGTTTAGGCATAAGTAGGCTTAATTTCACCTGTTGTGCAAGATGATGACAATCCATGCTGACTCACCAGCCTTAATTTCCTCTTCCTCATTTCTACATCCTAAAAATAACAACTTAGTGGGAGGACTACGTGGTAAATGAATTCTTCACAAAAGAGGTTTGCAAACCTTTCTAATCATTCACCACTGTGCAATAAAATGCACTTGAAGGTAACTTTAAAGGATGTATTTATATCTATGATATAGACAAATAGCCACCACAATCACCAATCCTGTATTCAAATACCTTGTACTTTTTTGTGTGTATGTTGTATACGTGTCTACATATACATTGTAAAGAAATAATATTGTACATTGGAAAACTCAAAATTGGAAGTTAATAATAAGATACACATGAATATGAATTAAAATTGTAGTATTTTCTTCATGGACACCCAGAGGATCATATTGTGGGTTTCTTGGGTTAGCTCACACTCCATTTTAGAAACCACTACTCTAGGCCAGAGCCCGTAGCTCAGTGGGCAGGGCATCAGCCATATACACTGAGGCTGGCAGGTTTGAACCTGGCCCGGGTTTGAACCTGGGCCAGCTAAACAACAATGACAACTGCAACAAAAAAAATAGCCAGGTGTTGTGGTGGGCGCCTATAGTCCCAGCTACTTGGGAGGCTGAGGCAAGAGAATCTATTAAGCCCAAGAGTTTGAGGTTGCTGTGAGCTGTGACATCACAGCACTCTACCCAGGGCAACAGCTTGAGATTGCATCAAAAAAAAAAAAAAAAAAGAAAGAAAAGAAAAGAAACCACTGCTCTAAAGAACATACAGTAGAACCTCCATAGTTGACCACCTCCCTACAATGATCACCTCCTTAAGTTAACCTAATTTTCATAAACCGGACATAAACCATATGTATCAGTACAGTAGGCCTACTTACCATATGTTGACCAGTTTGTTATAGTCCCGTGGATGGTCAACTTACAGAGCTGCTACTGCATTTCGTATAGTGATGCCACTGTCTAAGTTTGTAAGTGGCTCTCTTAGCCTAAAATAAGCCCTTAATAATATGTAGGATCTGTGTAGTTTGATAGTTGTCACAGTTATTTCCTTTTTATTATGTTTCAAAAGGGTAATAGTTTTCTTTTCTTTTCTTTTTTTTTTTTTTTTTTTTGAGACAGAGTCTCACTTTACCACCCTGGGTAGAGTGCCCTAGTGTCTTAGCTTGCAGCAACTTCAAATTCTTGGGCTCAAGGGATCCTCTTGCCTCAGCCTCCCAAGTAGCTGGGACTACAGGCGCCCACCACAACGTTAGGCTAATATTTTAGAGATGGGGTCTCGCTTTTGCTCAGGCTGGTCTCGAACTCCTGAGCTCAAGCAATCCGCTCTCCTTGGCCTCCCAGAGTGTAGGATTACAAGCACGAGCCACCACACCAGGCCTAAAAAGTGTAATAGTTATCTAATGTTTAAACTTGGCTTAGGATAAATGAGGATAGAGTACGAGGCAGTAACCATTTTGTAGCGTACACATACCTTTTCTCAGTTATTCAATCAAGCACCGATGGGGTGTTGCTGTGAAGGGATTTTGCAGATATAATCAAAGTCTCTAATCAATTGACTTTAAGTAGATTATACTGGCAGGCCTGACTTAATCAATGGAAGCCCTTAAACGAAGATTTAGGCATTTCCTGTGTCAGACTCCAAAGAGTAGCTGAGTCTGTAACTGCTCACCTTTCATTGCCTCGTGACAGCCAGTTGACAACGACATCCAGCCCACATGACATAATTCCCTCATGACAGCCAGTTGACAAGTACATCCAGCCCACATCCATTCATTTCCTTTCTGCAAGTGAGCCTCCCTTCTTGCCTGCCTGTCCTATGGATTTCGGATTTGCTCAGTCTTCATAATTATGTGCTAAATATCCTCGTAAAACTCTTGATGTTTACCCATCATCTATTACACCTGTTCACCAAAGTGATAAAGAAAGGTATAGTATCTGAAATACTTAACAGATTTTCTTTGACATGATATTGCTTCAGGGAGAATCATGTGGGAGGTAAGGGGTATCTGAAACTGCCATCTCTGTATTCTGCTTTGGTATGCCAGGACAGGGTGTCTGACAACCCTACTTCTCCTTTACCATCAATTATCTGTTAGGACAAACAGGGCAACAGAGGGAAACAGGAGAGCGGAAGGAGGAGAAGGAAATTGCCACTGCTTTTCTCTTCTTTCGGTTTCTCTCTGTCACCCTAACAAAAGTCGTCTACTTGAGCAGGCATATATGGATTTAGTAGGGACAAGAGGTCAATTTTAAAGTTTCTCTCCAAATATGAGAACTGTTGTTATTGTGCTGCATTACAGTTCTGAGGGAATCCTCTTCTGAGAACCTGAGACTTCGAGTACCAATTGAGCAACTCCCTTGCTTCAAATATAGGAGTCTCGGGCGGCGCCTGTGGCTCAAAGGGGTAGGGTGCCGGCCCCGTATGCCAGAGGTGGTAGGTTCAAACCCAGCCCTGGCCAAAAGCTGCCAAAAAAAAAAAAAAGAAAGAAAAGAAATGCAAATATAGGAGTTCCAATTCTGCTGTTTAAGTGCTATCTCTAGTTGGGCAGCTCCTTTTCATCAGAAGTCTAGGTCTAAGACTTACTTAAATATCCCTATTCCTTCCCCAGGCCTCAGAGTGGTAGTTGTTTCTGACACTTCGAACCCTTATTTTAACCAATTCCCTACTGTAAATTCTATTTAAATATCTTCTATGGATTTAATATTTTTTATATATTTTTTTTTCCTTTTCACTAACTCGACTGTAATGTGTCTATGTGTGATTTTCTTTGCATGTAGTCTTCTGGGGGTTTGTAGTGACAGGACCACATCTTGAATCTATGGCTTAATAGCTTTCATTATTTTTAGAATATTCTTCACTTTTGATATTTCTTTTGTCAATTCTTTATCTTCTCTCTGGGGATGGCAATTATATATCTCATAATCCTTTTCTTATTTTACCTTATATCATCTCGCTCTCTCTCTCTTTTTTTTTTTTTTGTAGAGACAGAGTCTCACTTTATTGCCCTCAGTAGTGTGCCATGTTGTCACAGCTCACAGTGACCTCCAGCTCTTAGGCTTAGGTGATTCTCTTGCCTAAGCCTCCCGAGTAGCTGGGACCACAGGCACCCACCACAACGCCTGGCTATTTTTTTTGTTGTTGTTGTTGTGGCAGTTTGGGCACGCCAGGTTTGAACCCTTGGTATATGGGGCCAGTACCCTACCTACTGAGCCACAGGCGCTGCCCTATCATCTCATATTTTGCTGTCTCTTTCTTTTTTTTGAGACAGAGTCTCACTATGTTGCCCTTGGTAGAGTGCTATGGTGTCACTGCTCACAGCAACCTCAAACTCTTGGGCTTAAGCGATCCTCTTACCTCAGCCTCCCAAGTAGCTGGGACAAAAGGGGCCTGCCACAATGCCCAGCTATTTTTTTTCTTTTGCGGTTTTTGGTCGGGGCTGGGTTTGAACCCACCACCTCTGGCGTATGGGGCCAGCGCCCTACTCCTTTCAGCCACAGGCGCCGCCCACACTCAGCTATTTTTTGTTGCAGTTGTCATTGTTGTTTAGCAGGCCTGGGCCAGGCTCCAACCCACCAGTCTCAGTGTATGTGGCTGGCACTGAGCCACTCTGATTTCTTTAATACATACTTTACATATCCTAAAATTAACCATCTTAAAATTTATAATACTGTGATGTTTAGTATATTTACTGAGTTGTTATCTAATTTTGGAACGTTTTTTAACCACTCCAAAGCAAAGTCCTCTATACTCTTTGGAAGTCCCTTCCTACTCCTATTCCTAGCCCTCTGGTAATCACTACTCTGTCTCTGTGAGTTTGCTATTCTGGGCATTTCGTATAAATTTAATTAAATAATTTTTGGTATTTTGTAATTGGCTTCTGTCACTGAGCATAATATTTTTGAGGTTCCTCTATGTTATAGCATATACTAGTACTTCATTCCTTTTCATGGGCGAATAATATTCCATTATATGACTTGACCACATTTCATATGTATATTCATCAATTGGTGGGCCCTTGGGAGGTTTCCAATGTGGGGCTATCATAAACAATGCTATTTTTATTACTGTCCAAGCTTTTTGTGGAGGTATGTTTTTATTTATCTGGGGTATATAAATAGAAGTTGAATGTCATTATTTAATTTTTTGAGGAACCGCCAAAGAGTTTTCAATGTCTACATAATTTTATAATCCCATCTGTTATATACGAAGCTTTCACTTTCTTCCCATTTTCACCAATACTTTTTATTGGCTATTTTTTATATTTTGCCCAAAATAGGACTCGTAAAGTGGTATCTCATTGTACTCTTAATGTGCATATGCCTAATGATTAATGATGTTAGGTACATGTATACTTATGCTTATGAGGTATTCATATATCTTCTTTGGAGAAATGTCAATTCAAATACAGAGTGGCCACAAAGTTCATGTGCAATTTAAAATAGCGTGCAACTTAAAATTGAACATGAACTTAATGGCCACCCTGAATTTAGCCCATTTTAAAAATTAGTTTGTTGTGGGTGGAGCCAGATGGCGGCGTCTTTACAGCCTTGCGTGGTGATATTGGCGAGAAAAGACTCCAGACACATTTGGCTTATGGGCTCTGCCTAGAAACATCCCTTTAGGGGCAGAGAGGCAGTGGGACACTGCAGGACTCCAAGATGAGGAAGCAAGCAGTAATGAAGTGGCAAGTACTTGCCTTTGGTCAGAGGCTGGCTGGTGCAGGCTTGGCTGTGGCTGGGACAGTTTGCAGAGAAAGCCTGCTCTGTGGGGTTTTTTCGGACCTGGGTAATTGGTTGATTTACCCTGGGAGAGTTTGGGCAAGTCAGCCAGTGATTTTGAACAGTGCCCAGGGACTGGGACTGAGCTACCCCAGCGGAGTAAAGCTTTCGTTGTTTGGCTACAGGTCAGGCACAGGCATTGTGGGGAGGCTGCCTTGCAGGCTTGGCCCTCAGGGTCCTAGTGTGAGGCCTGTTCTGGTGCACCTGATAAGTAGGGAAGCCACTCCTAGTAAGATGTGACTGACACACGCTTTCCTGGGAAAGCCACTGCATAGCTAAGGCATACGGTCTGGAAAGGCCAAGGTGTGTCTGTATTAAGGAGGCTGAGGAGAGTTTCAGACTCCCAACCCTGTAGAGGGCAAAGAAGTCAAGAAGACAGGACACAGTGTCTTTGGCAAGGCAGAGGCTTTCAGACACCATCTTACACAGTTGTATCAGCATAGTGATTAGCATCTCATACCACAGAAGTTCACCTGTTGCCCAGGTAATATACTGCAAGATATATACATATATATATACACACACACACAGAGTATACATATATCTTGATATATGTATATATATCACATACACACATACATAGTTTTTTCTTTTTAAAAATATTTTCAACTATTTCCCCTTTATATTCTTTTTCTTTCTTCTTTCTTCTCATGTAATTATAATTTTTCAGTGTTGCCTTCTTTAATAATAAGGGCTTCATTTTTGCTAGGTTTTCTGCACTGTTATTCTTTTTTTCCCTAATTGTATCCCATAAGTTTTTTTGTTTGTTTTACTTTGATTTATAGTATTTTTGTGTGTGTGTGCTTTTTGGCCGAGGCTGGGTTTGAACCCGCCACCTCCAGCATATGGGGCTGGCATCCTACTCCTTTGAGCCACAGGCGCTGCCCTATAGTATTTTTGTTTTTCTTCTCTATTTGGTGGAAGTGGGATCTTGTGTCTGCTCAGGCTGGCTGCTCCAGACCTTGAAGGACTCACCCAACCCAACCCAGATGGAGACATTACATCTTTGGTATTAACCTGGATGGACTGAAACACTTTTTTCTTAGTAAAGCATCACAAGAATGGAGAATCAAGAATCCAATGTACTCAATTCTAATATGAAGGCAGTAGATGATCTAATACAAGGTGGGGGTAGGGGAAGAATGGAGCAGCAAGAAGGGTAGAGGGAGTGGATGGGGGGTTAGGGTGTATAGCACACCTCTTGGAGGTGGAACACAATTATAAAAGGGACTTTATCTAACAAATGCAATAAGTATAACCGCAGTATAATCAAAATTTTTTGTACCCTCAATGAATCCCAAATAAAAAATAAAAAAAAAATGGATAAAAAAAATTAGTTTGTCTTTTTAACATTTAAGTTTCTCTTTTATCATTTATTTGTGATCGTTATAATTGAATTTGTCAAATTCAGTGGGGAAAGGAGCAAACTAAACGTAAATCAAGCAGAAGAAAGGAAATAAATATTACAGTAGGTATAAATGGACTAGAGAATAGAAAAACACTAATCAATTTATCTAAATTTGGTCTTTGAAAAGATCAACAAAATTGAGAAAGGTTCAGATATACTGACCAAAAATACGGGAAGAGAGAAAATTCAAACTACTAAAATCATGAATAAGAGAGGGGATGTTACTACAAACCTTATAAAAATTAAAAGGATTATAATGAAGGTCTATAAATAATTATATGTTAATAAATTAATTACCTAAGATGAAATGGAAGTTTTACTGGAAATATACAAACTACTTAAAATTACTGAATAAAAAAACAGAAGTTGTGAAAAGACTTATAACAAAGGGAATGGATTAGTAATTTAAAATTCCCTAAAAAGAGCTTAGGGATGGCTTTCTTTTTTTCTTTTCTTTTCTTTTTTTTTTTTTTTGTGAGACAGTGCCTCAAGCTGTCACCCTGTATAGAGTACTGTAGCATCACAGCTCACAGCAACCTCCAATTCCTGGGCTCAAGAGAGTCTCTTGCCTCCGCCTCCCTAGCAACTGGGACTACAGGCACCAGCCACAAGGCCTAGCCATTTTTTGGTTGCAGCCGTCATTGTTGTTTGGCAGGCCCGGGCTGGATTCGAACCCGCCAGCTCAGGTGTACGTGGCTGGCATCTTGGCCGCTTGAGCCACAGGTGCTGAGGGGATGGCTTTCTGATGAACTCTGTCAAATATTTTTAAAACAAAAACAAAATTGTGAAAATTCTTCACAAAATCTCTCAGAAAATATAAGAGGAGGGGACACTTCCCAACTTATTCTGTGAAACCAGGATTACCCTGACGCCAAAAGCAGAGAAAGGAATGACAAATAAAGTAAACTCGATCAATGTCCCTTAAAGACGACAGATGGAAATAATCCTGACCAAAATATAACCAAACTCAACCTAACTACATATAGAAAGGGTTATGCACCATGATTAGGTGGTATTCACCCTAAAATTCAAGGTTTGTTTAACATATGAGTATCAATTATAGCCATGTATCACTTAATAACAGGGGCATTCTAAAAAAATGCATTATTAGGTGATTTTGATCATAGAGTATACTTACACAAACATAGATAATATAGCTTACTACATACCTAAGGTTATTTTTCTCCCAGGCTACAAATTTGTACAGTACATTACTGTACTGAATACTGAAAGCAACTGTAACACAACGGTATTTGTATATTTAAACCTTGAAAAGGTTCATTAAAAAATGGTATAAAAGATAAAAAATGGTACACATATATAAAGAACTTGCAGTGAATGGAACTTTTAGGACTAGAAGTTGCTCTGGGTCAGTCACTGAGTGGGTGGTAAGGGAATGTGAAGGCCTAGGACCTTACTATTTACTACTGTAGAGTTTTAAAATATTGTACACTTAGCTTATACTAAATTAATAAAATTATTTTTCTTTATTTAATAATAAATTAAACTTATCTTACTGTAACTTTTTTTCCTGATAAACTTCTTAATGTTCTTAAGTTTTGACTCTTTATTTATTTTTTTGGGGGGGTACCAGTTTTATTTCTAGACTTTTCACATGTATCTTTTGTTTTCTGCTAGAAACAGGCCGGTTACGTACCTGTGGTGGGAAGTGCCACAGTGTGCAAGCAGAAACACATAGACCCAAACTGCCCACCAACCAGAGACTCTCATAGACTTGTGTATCACAGGACAGAGACATGGCTGTGCCCTGTGGACCTTCCCCCAACCTTTGGTCTCTTGGCACACACAACATCCAAGACACATATCCTTGCACCATCACTGTGGATAAACCATTCCACAAAGACCCTGTGTAGTTCAGATACGCATGCTACAGCCAGAATGGGTGAGGTAATTGTAAGCAGTGTTCAGCAGGGGTGGTGGCAGGGACCGGACTGTGTGGGCCCATAAATGGGTACAAAATCTTTGGGTTTGGCAGCTTGTTAGGCAGCACTTTGGCATACAGCAACTGTGAGATGGGTTCATTATGATTTGGAGACTCTTTAAATTAGCAGTAGGCTGTAATTAACAAAACAACAACAAACAGAACACTAGTACCTAACGGATTAAACACACCCCAAACTTGAACAAATTCTAGAAGCTATTACAATCATCCTGAATGACACAGTCCTACAGGCATAGCACCACAGTGGCACATAAGAGATACTTGTTATAACAACAACAACAATAATAACAATAAATGCAACTTTCATAGCTACACACAGAGAATGATATAGCTGTAAAAACTACAACTAAACATTCCATATCAAATGAAGAGTCCAACATAACAGATGCAGGGAAAAGAAAATAGGCACAGCTTAGTTTTCAAAGATGCCTGTGTGGTTCTTTTTTTTTTTTTTTATTAAATCACAGCTGTGCGTACATTAGTGTAATCAAGGGGTACAGTGTGCTGGTTTCATATACAATCTGAAATGTTTTCATCAAACTGTTTAACATAGCCTTTATAGCATTTTCTTTTTTTTTTTTTCTCCCCAGTGGTAAGACAGAATTTATTTACAGAAAAGAATACAGAAAACACTAAAGCTCCTGGTAGAGAGAGAGAGAACTCAAGTGGGGAGAGAAAAGCTCTCTCCGTTTCTCTTCTGGTCTTTCCCCGTCTTCCCCTTTAGGCTTTTAGTCTCGGGGTATATATAGGT
>CAUYON010012848.1:0-17609 GCA_963573935.1 Arctocebus calabarensis
TCAGAAATCCTTTCTTCTGCTTGCTCCATTCTGTTGCTGAGGGATTCTACGTTGTTTCTCAGATCTTTGAGGGCTGCAATTTCTTGCCTCAATGTGTCCAAATCTTTGGTCATTTGGTCTTTGAATTCCTTGAATTCTTGAGACAATTTTTGAAATGCACCCTGAATTTCTAAATCCAACTTTTACTCTATTTTATTGATCTTGTTTGCAATCCAAATTTTGAATTCAATTTCTGACATTTCAGCCATCTGTTTATGTATAGGATCCTCGCTTGTATCCACCAGATTATTCCTTGGGGGGGGGTTGACCTAGTCTGGTTGTTCATATTTCCAGAGCTTTTCCATTGATTCTGCCCCATGATTAATTTTACACTGTTTGGCTAAATGAGTAGATAAGGACAATTTGGGCTGGGAGTTCTAGGAGTAGCGATTGACCATTTCTTTGCTTAAAAGCTTGGGCTGGCGTCTGTACCTTTTCCCCTAGAGTTTTGCCACTGCTTGCAAAACTGGGGACCTTCTTCGTGTGGTGGGGTTAAGTGGGTCTGTCTTATTTTCAGCTGGTCTTTGTCTTACCCTAGAGAATCTGTTACTCTGGATTGAAATCTGAGCTGTGAAGGAATACCAGAGTTATGTCACCACACCCCCCACAGGCAACAATTGAAAAAGCCAAATCAAACCCTCCCACTACCACACACCCAGGGTACCATTTTGAAAAGTCCTCAGGTGATTAGCTCAACTGAACAGGTGCTAATGAATTATCCTAGCCAGCACCAATCTCAAATGGAAAAGTTAAAAATGTCTCTGGCAACTAGATAGCAGGGATCTGCTGCAAGCTCTTGTATAATTCACTTCAATGCTCTGTGAGCTCAGGAGGGCCCCTCCCCCAGCCAGTAAATAAGTCTGGGAAGGTTGATGCCTCCTTCCCCACCTTGTTCCTCTGTCACACCCAGTCGGTGGTAACAGTTGTGATCAGTTTCCTCCAATGAGCAGATGCTCCAGAGGTTTGCACCTGCCTGGGTCACAGTGAGGTCTGTGGCTCCACAACCAGTCTGCTACTCCATGTCACTGTTTGGCAGGGGGAGGTGGGGCCTGACAACCTGGGTACTTAACACAGGCTGGGGCGTTTCACTCAGTTCCAGCCCTGTCCCTGATTGATATTGCTGCTGGAACAGAACAAGTTCACAGAATGTATTTCTGTCAAGGCTATTTTCTCTGATAAGACGGAGGCTGCAAATGGGTTTTACTCTGTGAGTTCCAGTCCTTTGTCTCAGCTTTCATCCCCTGAGGGCCAGGTTAAGCAAAGCAGCCCTTCTGCAAGTATTCTCCCATAACAATTCCACAACACTTGGAAAGGAAAATGAAACCTTTCCACTACCACACACCCAGTGTACAACATTGGAAAGTCCTCGGGTGATTTGCCCAGTTAAAGAGGTACCCAATCAATTGTCCCAGCCAGTATCAGCCTCAAATCAAAGAGTTGAAAAGTCTCTGGTGACTAGACAGCTGAAGTCTGCTGGCAGCTTCAGTATAACTCACTCCAGTGTTCTGTGGTCTCAGGAGGCCCCCCCAAGGCAGTAAATTAGCCTGGGAAGGTTGATGCCTCTTTCCCCGCCTTGCCTCTCTGTCGCACCCAGTCTCTGGTAACCCTGCAGGGCTGTGGTCCAGTTCCCTCCAATGAGCAGGTGCTCTAGAGGTTTGCACCTGTGTAGGTCACACAGGGCTCTGTAGCTCCTCAGGAAGTCCACCAGTTGTGTTGGTGTTGACGGGGGGGAGGTGAGGCCTAACAACCTGGGTACTTAAAGGGGGCTAGGGCGATTCACTCTGTTCCAGTCCTGTCCCTGATTGATGTAAAGTAGATGAAAAAGCTGATAGAACAGAACAAGTTTGCAGAATTTCTGCCCTGTGGAGGAGATGCTGGGCTGGTAATAGTCCTGACTTAGTCTGTGAGCTTCAGCCCTTTGTCTCTTCTGTCATCCTTTGAGGGTCAGGTGTGGCCGAAATTTAGCAAAGTTTTGGTCCACTTTTCGGCCAGCCAGCCAGCCGCTTTTCAGCTCACTCGCTCACCATTCCCAAGCTGGGAGAGTGGCACAGACCAGCAGCAACCCACACCCTGTCCACACCCCTTGAGAAAGTGTTCAAGAATCTGGACTCCATGGTGGAGTTACCTCCAACCCTCTGGGTGAGAGTGGAGGGGAGTGCCGGGAGTTCCAACTTGCAGGTAGGGAATATATACAGTTTTATAAAGCTTTATGCCTGGCAGGAGAGTGCCGTGGAACAGGGGAAGGAGGTCCAGTTTTTAGAGGGTCTCTCCCGTGGGGTAGAGTGGGAGGACACCTGAACTCTGCTCGCTTGTTTGTATGGAGGTGTGGCGTATACTGAAGGCTGTTCTCTTGGGGGAGGGGACTCCCGTCCACTTGGTGCTGTGCTCTGTACCTTTTATTTGTATCCTTGGGGTCACAGGTCGCTCCAGCAGGGTTGATGTGCGTTCCTCGACCTTGTCTCTTGGCTCAGCTTCAAACTGTTCTTTCTCACTAAATTTCTGTCCTTTAACTCTCCTTCTGGACAGGAGTGTCTGCAGAAAGCTGGCTACAGACCGCCATTTTGGCTCTTCCCCACCCTGAATCAATTTTTGTAAGTGATGAAATGTGTGGGTCCAGTTTCAGTCTTTTACATATGGTCATCCAGTTCTCCCAACACCATTTACTGAATAGGGATTCTTTTCCCCAGTGTATGTTTTTGTTTGGTTGATCAAAGGTAAGGTGGCTGTAAGATGTTAGTTTCATCTTTTACTATTTGGTTCCAAATCTCAATGTCTCTGTTTTTGTCTCAATGCTGTTTTGATCACATTGGCTTTGTAGTATAGCTGAAAGTCTAGTAGGATGATACCACGGGCTTTCTTTATATTACTAAGAATTGCCTTGGCTATAAGGGTTTCTTCTGATTTCATACAAAATGAAGAATTATTTTTTTCCAAATCTTAAAAGTATGATGATGGTATTTTAATGGGAATTTTACTGAATCTGTAGATTGCTTTGGATAGTACAAACATTTTCACAACGTTCTTCCATTTGTTCATATCTTCCCAGCCATAAGCATGGTATGTTCTTCCATTTGTTAATATCTTCTATTTCTTTTCTTAGGGTTTTGTAGTTTTCTTTGTAGAGACAGCTAACTTCTTTTATTGTGTATATTCCTAGGTATTTCCTTTTTTTTTCCTTTTTTTTTTTTTTAAGCTACTATGAAGGGAATTGTGTCCTTGATTAGCTCCTCTTCTTAGCTGTTATTGGTGTACACAAAGGCTACTGATTTGTGGACACTGATTTTATATCCTGAGACATTGCTGCATTTTTTGATCACTTCCAGGAATCTGTGGTTGAGTCTTTGGGGTTCTCTAAGTATAAGATCATATTGTCAGCAAAGAGCAAGAGTTTGACCTCCTCAGCATCCATTTGGATGCCCTTTATTTCCTTCTCTTGCCTAATTGTATTGGCTAGAACTTTCAGCACTATATTGAATAGTAGTGGCAATAGAGGACAGCCTTTTTTGGTTCTGGTTCTAAGTGGAAAAGCTTTCAGTTTTACTCAATTCATTAAAATATTTGCTATGGGTTTGTTGTAGATGGCTTCAATCAGATTCAGAAATGTGCCACCTATGCCTATATTCTTAAGTGTTCTAATTAGAAAAGGATGCTGAATTTTATGAAATGCTTTTCCTGCATCTATTAAGAGGATCTATATGGTCTTTGTGTTTGCTTCTGTTGATATTTGAATAACATACTTGTGTATGTTAAACCAGCCTTGCATCCCTGGGATGAAACCTACTTGATTGCTATGAATGATTTTTTGTTTGTTTGTTTGTTTGTTTGTTTAAACATGTACCTATAATCTGTTGGCTAGGATTTTACTAAGAATTTTTGCATCTACATTCAGTAGTGAAACTGGTCTAAGTTCTCCTTTTGGGGAGGGTTTTTTCCTGGTTTTGGTATCAAAGTGATGTTTGTTTTGTAGCATGAGTTGGGGAAGATTCCTTCCTTCTCAATTTTTTGGACTAGTATCTGCAGTATGGGTGTAAGCTCCCCTTTGATGGTTTGATAGAATTCTGGTGTGAAGCTATCTGGACCAGGGCTTTTTTTGTTGGGAGATTTTTTATTGTTTCTTTAGTCTCAGTTATTGAAATCAGTCTGTTCAAGAGATCTATTTCTTCTTGATTAAGTCTAAGTAGAGGGTGTGATCTCAGGTATTGATCCATTTCCTCTACAGTGTCAAATTTCTGGGCATAGAGTTTCTTATAGTACTCAGAGATATTCTCTTATACCTCTGTGGCATCTGTTGTTATTTCTCTTTTATTGTTTCTGATTGAGGTTATAGGAGATTTTTTTGTTTCTAGTTAATCTGGCCATAGGGTTATCAATTTTGTTTATTTTTTCGCAAAACCAACTTTTTGTTTCATTACTTTTCTGAATGATTCTTTTGTTTTAAATTTTATTAATCTCTGATTTAATTTTGGTTATTTCTTTCCTTCTCCTAGGTTTCAGATTAGATTATTCTTCTTTTTCCAGTTCCATAATATGATTCATAAGTTTTTTGATGAGCTCTCTTTATGTTTTTCAAATGTGGGAATCTAATGCAATAAATTTCCCTCTTAATACTGCTTTTGCTATATTCCACAAGTTTTGGTGACTTGTGTCTTCATTGATGTTATGTTTGAGGAATTTAATGATTTCCTCTTTTATCTCTTCCTAAACCCAACTGTTATTCAGCATAAGGTTGTTTAATTTCCAAGTCTTTGTGTGGAGATACACATTTTTGGTGCAGTTGAATTCCACCGTTATTGACTTATGATCTGAGAAGCTACAAGGTATAATTTCTGTTCTTTTAATTTTACTGCGGTTTGATTTGCATCCTAGGATGTGGTCAAGTTTGGAGTACATACCATGGCAGACAAGAAAAATGTATATTCCTTAGCTTTGGGATAGTACGTTCTTTATATGTCTATTGATCCCATTTATTCTAGGGTCACATTTAAGTCCTTTGTATCTTTGTTTAGTTTCTGTTTAGAGGATCTATCCAGTTCTGTCAGAAGGATGTTAAAGTTCCCAACTAGTATGGTGTTACGGGATATCATATTGCTCAGACCCATCAAGATTTGTTTCATAAATCTGTGAGCATTTAAGTTGGGTGCATAAATATTTAAAATTCAAATGTCTTCTTGTTGTATTGTTCCTTTGGCCAGCTTAAAGTGTCCATCTTTGTCTTTCTTAACTTTAGTTGCTTTAACTCTGCTTGTATCTGAAAATAAGATTGCAATCTCTTCTTTTTTTCTGATTTCCATTTGCTTGAAATACTGTTTTCCATCCAATAACCCTGAATATTGATTTGTCCTTCAAGTCTAGGTGTGTCTCCTAGAGACAGCATATGGATGGCTTGTGCTTTTTTATCCAATCAGCCATCCTATCCCCCTTCAGTGGTGAATTCAGTCCATTGACATTTATTGACTTGATAGGTGTGGTGGAGTTCTATTCACCTTATTTTGTGAAAGTCCACTGTGTAGTTTTATCCTTTGTGCCACTGTGGAAGCTAAGTTTTGACTTTTAGCTTCTGGGTGTTTACTTTGCTGGTGGTCCATTGTGGTGGTTGGTTTTGAGAATAGATCTAACTATTTCCTGTAGAACTGGTTTTCTTGTGGCAAATTTTCTCAGTGCTTGTATATCTGCAAAAGATTGGATTTCTCCATCAGTTTGGAAGCTTAATTTAGCAAGAGTGTTGAAGGTGCATGACCAAGCTCTTCTGGCTTGGAAGTTTTCAATTGAAAAATCTGCTGTCATCCTAATGGCTCTGCCTCTGTAGGTCAGTTGATGTTTACTCCTGGCTGCCTGCAGGATTTTTTTCTTTCATCTTGACTTTGGAGAGGTTCATTACAGTGAGTCTTAGAAATGCTCTGTTTGAGTTCAGATGACCCAGGGTTTAATATGCATCTGAAAGGAATGTGTCAGGGTTTTTAGTAAAATTTGGGAAGTTTTCATTTATGATAGTCTCCAGTAAGGCTTCCATTTCCTTTGGGACAATCTTCTTCCCCTTCAGGAATCCTTATTATTTATATGTTTGAATGCTTCATGGAGTTTAATAGTTCTCTAAGTGCCTGCTCCACTTTTTCTCTCTTCTTTTCTGCCTCCTTAACTACCTGGGTTAACTCAAAAACTTAATCCTCTAGCTCTAAAGTTCTTTCTTCTCCATAGTCTAACCTATTTTCAATACTTTCTACTGCATCTTTACATTCCCTGATTGTCTCCTTCATTTCCTTAATCTTCACCATATCCTTTCTTTAGTCTACATATCTCTCATCTGACTTTTGGTTCTGTATTCTATTTTCTTGTCCATTCCTTTTTATTATCTTTATGATCTGTATTTTAAATTCCCTTTCTGTCAAGTCCATTAATCCTTTTTAGGTGGAGTCCTCTTCAGTAACTGCCTTATGGTCCCTTGGTAGAGTTTCTCTGTTCTGGTGTTTCATGTTGCCCGAATTGTTCTATTGGTTTCTCCTTATTTTTGTTCACCTCCTTGTCCTCTTTTTTCCTTCTTACTGCCTCTTTATTTCAAACAGAAGTCCTTGCTCTTGACAGTACATTGCAATATGTTGCTGGAAAAGCAGGTCGCGCTGTGGGTTTTTTAGGAGACAGAGATCACTATGACCCTTATTTGCAACTTAGTTGCCTTTGGTGATTGCCTGATTGTTTCCTCAACATTCAGACCCTGTCAGGTTGGGACCTTAAAGCTCACAAGTATCCTTCAGGGACATCTCTCACAGTGCCCCCTGATTCTAGTTCCCTTGGGGTGTGGGAATCCCTCAGTCTGTCCCAAGAGTGGAGTTCTGATTGCAGTAAGCAGAATTAAAGAAGTTGTGCTTTAGGCCCCTGATAAGATTTTCTCACAACCTTCCCATAATGGCAGCCTCATGGCCACTGAGACCTTCTCATTATAACTGCCCCACCAGCCACCAAACCTATGGCAAATCCACTCCAATGGGCATTCAAATCAGGTTTCCATATACTGTTCAAGTTCACCCATGTTTCCAAGCTTCACTCAATGCATGGTTTCTCCCAACAACTGAAAACTCTGGAAAGGCTTCCTCCCATCCCAGACCTCTGTGGGCAGCCAGCCAATCCCAGCAAGTAGCAATCATTTGCCTATTTCATCAGATTTCCACCACTCTAGATCATACACTGTATCCAGCTCACCACCTCCTCACTGTGACTCTATGTAAGGTCACCATGCCAGGTTTGGTTGGGTTATCTCTTTTTCCCCAGTCATTGTAGGAGAACTCATCTGAACAATCCTTCTGGTCCACCATCTTTCTCTGCCCTCTCCAACATTACTTTGAAGGGTAAATTAGGCACTGGCACAGGTGCATAGCTTCCTAAGGGGAGTACTTCAAAGGTGACCATAGTGATACTCAGTAAGTGGTATGTAGCACTTTTCTTATGTTGAGTTTGCAAAATTAATTGTCAGACCACATATATGTAATCATCCATCATACTCTGATATAATCTGAGACTTCTTCAAAGTGTAGAGGTAAGAGAATATTTCACAAACAATGCTCAGGATGAGTAACATGGAAAAATTTATATTGTAAATGCTAGATCCCGCTTCTACGGGCATTTATAACATAATTTCAAAACTTAGATGAGTCATACATTTTGTCTGTTATAATTGCTTTAGCACACATGCTTCTTTGAGCATATTTGAGCATCATGATGACATCAAGCATGCATTTTAATTGTCAGAACGTCCTCAAAGAGTTTGGAGAGCAGAAGATATGTAATTTCAATAACAAAAATGGTCCTTCCTGGCTAAGACATATGGTATGTGAAGAATAAAAAGACAAAGCCAGTTGCAGTGGCTCATGCCTATAATCCTAGCATTCTGGGAGGCCAAGGCAAGTAGATTGCCTGAGCTCAGAGGTTTGAGACCAGCCTGAGCCAGAGAAAGACTTGTCTCTGAAAATAGGGAGCATTGTGGTGGGGACCTATAGTACCAGCTACTTGAAAGGCTTAGGCAGGAGAATCACTTGAGCCCAAGAGTTTGAGGTTGCTGTGACCTATGACGCCATGGCAGTCTACCAAGTGTGACAAAGTGAGACTCTGTCTCAAAAAATATATGTATACAAAGAATAATAAAAAGCTAACATACCAGGGTAGTCTTCATGTAACCCAATATGTAGCAAGGAAATATGGGATGAGGTCAGAGTGATAAATTGTTATAATAATAGTTGAATTGATTAAGCATACATTTACTGTACTACATTAGTGTGGCGGGTGTTTAGGTGGGGAGGGGATCACACAGAAACCCTCAGAGATAACTGTTACTAGCTTCCTCATTTTTAAAAACAGGATATATAGAAGGACAGACAGGTTAAATATTTTGCCCACTGTCACACGATGAGTAGGTCACAAAGGCAGGATTCAAGTGTAGGCAGTACAGCCTGCTAGCCTGCGTTCTTAACTCTGGGTGATTCTCAATTCTGAGTACACATTAAAGTTGCCTGGAGAGTTTTAAAATATATATTCCTATCTGAGCCCTAATAAAGTTAATTAAAACAAAATCTTTTGTAATTTTTAAAAGCATCTGTATAGTTCTGATGCAACATGAAGTTTGAGAATCACCTAATTACACTCTGCTGATAAATGAACAAAATCAATTACCATAATTTTTGTTTAAAGGAGAATAAATTAGAATCTGTAGAATGTGCAGGGGCCCAGAAATGCTCATAGTTAGACTTTTGGTAAGAATTCTACACATATATAGAGATGATAGTTAAAATATTTAATAACTGGTACAAGACAGACAGCAAACAATCAGAAAACACATTCTGATCATAATCAGTGAATATAGTGTTCCCTTACCAGTGTAAGCTGGTTGAATTTTTAAATTTATAACATAAACACATACATACACAGAACAGATATTTTTCCATGTCACTAACAAAGAAATTTATATTATACTTTTAAATAGTTACATAATTTCTCACTGTACAGATTAGCATAATTTATTTAACCACTTTCTTGGCTATATACAGTATTTCATATTAGAAATGGGCTCTGGCTTGGCACCTGTAGTTCAGTGGTTAGGGCACTGGCCACATGCACCAGAGCTGATGGGTTTGAACCTGGCCTGGGCCTGCTAAAAAAACAATGATAACAACAACAACAACAACAACAAAACAGCCAGGCGTTGTGGCAGGCACTTGTAGTCCCAGCTACTTGGGAGGCTGTGGCAAGAGAATTGCTTAAACTCAAGAGTTTGAGGTTGTTGTGAGCTGTGATACCGCAATACTTTACCAAGAGTGGTATAGTTAGATTGTGTTTCAAAAAAAAAAAAAATAGAAATGGGCTCAACAGATGTCTAGATTTGCTGTACACATTGTTTTACAGGGTCATTCTACATAAATTATCAAAAAGTAACAGAAGAGTAGGCATTAGTTCCAACAGAAATATTTTCACTATGTAGAGAGAAATCAGGATCTTCCCTCACATTGTTTCTGGCTGCTGTAGGCCAAATCTGGAATTGACATTTGTCTTGCAGAAAATATGTGAATCCCTGGCCAAGGCAGCTTGCCTCAGGGCCAGGTCTCCTAAGGTAGGAATAATATATTTGCTGTTTGGCTCCTTCTATCTGCTTTGACTTCTGTAGATTTCCTGATTATGCCTGAATTTCTGATTACCTCTTTTTCGTATCTTTCTGCATTTCTGTCTTTCTTGGATTTCTACAGCATGCTCACCTGTGCTTAGCTTATCCCCAGATTTGCCCTAGTGCATACATCTAACAATCCTCTGTCTTTTGCTTGCAGGCACAGTTTCTGATTTTATCTTTGCCTTTGAAGGAGCTCAAGAAATTTCACCTCAAAATATGACTCCTTGTCATTGTCAAATGAAAGGAAGCCATACTCTGTGAAATAAAGAGGTTTATTCTGAGCCAAACTTGAGGACCATGACCCAGAGCCATACCTAAGAAGCCTTGAGGTCAAGTGGTATTACAGTTTGATTTTATATATTTCAAGGAGACAAGAATTACAGGTAAAGTTTCTAGGTTGTTAGTTAGGAACATCTCTTCTGGGGAAGGAGGACAAGCCCCTGGGCTGTCATCTTGTCCCAAGTGATGGCTTACCTGGGGAGGAAGGATCATCCTGCCAATATACTAGCCTCCAAACTGCAAAAAGATATAGATGACTCCAGGCTAACAACAGGAATAAAGAGTCTTAAAGGTGACCTAAAATAGCCTTAAGATTAATCATCATGTGGGCCCAACTACCATCATGGGTTCTCAGAGAGGCTCATGAGAGGTCTGCATGTTCAGTAAGACTCTGGTTCCAAGGTGACCTCTGAATCATGAGGTAAGCCTGATCCAGGCAGTATAAAGGGGAACAGTTGCCCATACCCCTTGCCTCTGTGCCTAGTAGCCCCAGCAGTGGAAGTTCGTTTGTTGTCTATGGTGAACTTATCTTGCTCTGTAAACTTAATCTCTTGCTCTTACACTATAAACCTATCTTTATCTTCATCAATAAACTTTATTTCATGTTTGCCTTACTTTGGGTTGTCTGGTCATTTTTCAACCAAGAGAACTCTAAGAACCAAGGACTTAGGCAGCTGCTTGAAACCTTGACATTTTAGAAGATAACCAGCTGCTCTTGAAACCCAGCAAAATCATAAATCAACATCTGGAAGGGGATGCATTGGTTTGGCTTGAAATGTGAGGCATTTCAAAGTGTGTGGGGGTTATAAATCATAGGTGGGTTTAAGGATTCATTAGTTGACAATTGGCTGAAAGTGTTGGATTTAATCTAAAAGACCAAAAATCATTGGCAAAGGATGCTAGAGTTAAAATAAGGGTCTGTTAATCAGAGACAAACTACAAGGCATATGCTTAAACTCAAGTGTTTTGTTGTACATATTGAAGACCTGAAGGTATATCTTGCGTAGTCTTAGGTCTGTTAATGAGTCACGAAGAATATCTCTAAGAAGGGAGGAGGACATGATGCGGCAAGTCGGATCTCCTTTCTCAAGGCTGGGAACTTAGTTTTAGGAAATTCCTTTGGCCAAGAGGGGGTCCACTCACTCAGCTTCTGGGGAAGGACCTTACAATTTATTTTGGTTCAAAGTATAAAGAATATTTTGAATTGATGGCCCTTAGAGATCAATGGGCATTAGAAGGAGCTTTCCCTATATCTGTATAAACCAGATAGACTCATCAAAACAATCTGACTTCCCTTCTTTTTTCTTTAATCTCAACTTATTATAGGAAAGAAGATCAAGAATACAACCAGACTTGGTCCAAGTTATTTTAAGCATAATACCTGTGTCTCGGGTTAATTTGAATCTGCAAAGAGAATCATTTATAAGTCAATCCATTTTCTTCCATCCAATCATTCTCCCTAGTAACCATTTATTGCCCCTAAACAGAATTACCTTTATTCTTCATCCCCTCCTCCTCTCTACACTGAGGGTATATACATTTCTAGACCCTATTGGTGAAAGGACAAATAGTGAAAATAAGATGGAGTCTGTCAGGCTAGGGCAAACGTAACACAGCTAGTCTGGTTGGTTTAAGTCCTGCCTGATCTTCACCCCCTGTCTCGCATTCTTACTGTTTTGTAAATTTAGTTTCCACCCACCCTAAAGATGCCTATCTTGAGCAGTTTAGATGGATTGATTTAGGAGATTATCTTTTGAACTGGAATGTTGTAATAGGTCACTGAGTTATGCTGATTATCATTTGGAATAGGGGTTAGTATGATCTTTGCTTTGAACTTTTTTTGGCATTTTTTCCTGTTTTTATTAAATCATAGCTGTGTACATTAACGCAATCATGGGGTACAATATGCTTGTTTTATATACAATTTAAAATATTTTCATTGAACTGGTTAACATAGCCTTTGTGGCATTTTCTTAGTTATTGTGTTCAGATGTTTATATTCTGCATTTAGTAAGTTTCACCTGCACCCTTCTAAGATGCACGGTAGGTGTGGTCCCACCAATTACCCTCCCTCTTCCCATCCTCTCCCCTTCCATCCCCTCCCTTATGTGTGAAACTGTAATCTTATAAATGGAAGAACAGAACAATCTTGGAGAAGCTACTCTCACCAGAATCCAGGGATTCTCCAGAATCCTGGTCTTCTGACAAATTAAGTTTGGTGGACCTATTCTTGTTTCTGCATATTGGCTGACTGTGAAAGGCAGCTGGACCCTCTTTGTCCAGTAACATTGGGATATTAGGTACTCACTCTGTGATTCTCCCCAGTATACGGTAAATAAATCTCTTTCTATTATGAATATACTTTCTTGTGACTTGCTCTTTCAGTGAAACTTTGAGGGCGGATGGGGAGGTTTTACTCACCCAGACCTTGACCTTTGATTTGAGTGATTTGAGCATGATTTCAAGTTTCTAGATGTTTTCTAGCCTAGGTAGCACACTGCATAGCCCAAAACCTTGACTTCTGACCCATTTTTAAACTTATCTCAAACATGTATATATCTGTAATATTGAGGAAATAAAAATGCTACCAACATAAAGAGAGTACTCCATGAGTACATTTGTATCAAGACCATTTGTCATAAGAGGTCCATGGATCAATAGACCATGCAAAGAGTTATGATGGAATTTTAGACATACTCTATGTATCTGTTAGCCTTCATTTTTTAGTTTAATACAACATGCCCTTGTTACTTAAGTGCTAGATCTCACAAATCACTCCCACTTTTGATTTCTCATTTCTATCTTATGATCTTCAAATCTTAAATTTCTTAATGAACTTTCTGGCATCTATAATGCATTTGAAAAATACCATATGAAGAGAGTCAAATGGAGGGACTCACCCAAATAGAATCAACCTACCCAAATAGAACCGTCCCACCCCCAAAAGAGTGAATGTACCAATCCCTACCTCTCTGACCCTTTAAATTCCCATCCAACTTAACCCCTGTGCAGACTCCTTTCTCGGACTCAGCTCACTCACACCTGTGTGGCAATAAAGGCCACGTTGCTCACATAGAAACTGGACTCCAATTTCTTTCATTCACATTTCAGAACAATCTTTTATTTTCGGTCTTTGACCTCTCACCATACACTTAGAACATTACTTGCTGAAATTTGAGAGAATGTGTCACTTTAAGCTCTGAAAGTAAATCTGTTTTAAAAGAAGGCAATTACCAAAGTAACATAGCTATGAAATAACATAGCTGAGCAATTTTTATTCATTAATTAAAAAGTATACTCTATGTACATTATTCCAAACAGGCTGCTTCTTTGAGAAGAGAAGGCTCATTCCTCTAGTTTGTTCCACATTGAACTAGGGTAAGGGCTAAAGTCTCTTCTGATGCACAGACATGATTTAAAGGCCCAGGAAAGGGATAAACTGGACTCTCTCCAGGAACATCAAAACTGATAGAAGATGAGACATCAGGCTCAAATAAAGGAGGGAAGAGCCAGAGAATGAGAATGAAATTAGGGAAGAAAGGTAAATGTTGGTTTTCCACTGTTGACAGGTTAGTAAATAACTCCATTATGGAATGCATGGTTAGAGACTAGAGACAAAGAGAAAAAAACACACATAAATGGTCTTAATATATAGAAACAAGACTAAAACCATTAGGTATGTACATATTTGCATATATATATATATATAAAAGAGTTCAGAAAGAAGATTGATGTTAATTTAATTAAGATTCAGGATGAGTCAGAAAGATTGGCATGTTAATGAGGTTACCAAGCTGGAATAAACCAAAGTGAGAAGAAAGACAGGCAACTGATGACATCATAGATTGTCACTGCTTGAAGGAATCAACAATAAGTTAGTTCAACTCTCTTCTCATTAAAATGAGGGAACTCATGGCTTAGCATCTGTAGCTCAGCAGGGTTGACAGGTTTGAACCTGGCCTGGGCCTGCCAAACAACAATGACAACAGCAACAAAAATAGCAGGGCATTGTGGTGGGCACCTATAGTCCCAGGTACTTGGGAGGCTAAGGTAAGAGAATCACTTAAGTCCAAGAGTTTGAGGTTGCTGTGAGCTGTGACACCACCGGCACTTTACTGAAAACCATATAGTGAGATTGTCTCAAAAAAAAAAAAAAAATGAGGGAACTCAGGTCTCAAATGAAGATATTTGGCAAAACTCAGAAAAAACCTGACTTTTAAAAATCTTAGAATGTTTATGCCTCTTAAAGGTTGTCCAAATTTTTTCTTCTCATTTTTTAGATTTTGCTATTTTTATTTTGAGGGGAATGGTTCTTGCTTTGCCACCCTGGCTAGCGTTCAGTGTTGTAATCATAGCTCACTGGAATCTCAAACTCCTGGGCTCAAAGAACTTTCTCCCTTTTGCCTCTGAAAGTGTTAGGATTACAGGTGTGAGCCATTGGGCCTGGCCAAATTGGCTTTTTTAATAAAGATATCAATTTGATAGTTTATAAAGAGTAGAAGTGCATGGTTATTAATTTAGAAAAATTAAAGCAAAGTTTAACAATCTTTAATATAGAAATAAGTGTTCACTTTCTAGCTTGGACTGGAGGACTTGATCATGCCATCATTAGCTAATGACATAGTTAAAATGAAGGAATACAAACTAGAGTTATAAGTGTGCTGATTCCATGCTCATGTATCAGCAGAATCAATATTGTTAAGTTTTCTAAACTACCCCAAATGATCTATAGATTCAATGAAATCCCCGTTAAAATGCCAACATCATTTTTTGTAGATCTAGAAAAAATGATTCTATGCTTTTCATGAAACCAGAAAAGAGCCTGAATAGCCAAAGCAACCTTAAACAAAAAGAACAGATTGGGTAAGATGCTCCTCTGGGTTCATGGATATATATTAAATAACGCAAGAATGGGGCAAAATTAAGGTTACAAAAAATTAATAGGACAAGAAAAAAACTGGTTGGGGGATCCATGAAGAATTTATTAGAATATAATTATAATTAAAGGGGTAATTCTGGAAAGATGGCTGATTGGTAGTAGCCCTCAGCAGAAGCTCCTGACCAGAGGGAGAAAAACTGGACAGAATCAGACTCTATGAAGCCAAAGGTGGAGAGCTGAACCAAGAAAGAAGTTTGGCAAGCTGTAACTCCAAGGAAGAGAATTCAGGAAAACAAATTACAGGCACAAAGCCTATTGACTAGAGGATGGGAGATCCCTTTCCCAAACAAGGGGCTTGCCACAAGCTATCTGCAAGTGAGCAGGGAACAAAACACCTCTCTTTTTACCTTGCTGGAGAGAACTGCTAGACACCAGGTCTCTTTCTCCAGGGAGATCCCACTTATGAACCTAGACACCACCCCACTAGGCATAAAATTGAGAAGATATTTCCCCCCCAGTCCAACCTCCCAGTCTGCCCTTCACCCCTTGCATGGCAGTCTGAGTTCTGCCCCTGCAGAGCACAGAGTTTTTGGTGTTTTCCTGAGAGATCTGGGCATAGTGTGGACTGCTAACCATCAGGACAGAATCTGTTACTAAAGGGGAAGAAAGAGGTTGTGGGAAGAAAGGGATACTCGACAGGAGGAGGAGAAGTCCCCTGGTTAAGACTATGCCAGGCCAGTGGTGGGGTTGATCCTCGGTTTGGGCTGCCTGTGGAGGAATGGTGTGCAGAACCCCTTGTTCTGATGGCACCCACAGAAGGAAAGTGGTTGCCCTGTGTGGACTGAGTTTGGCAAGCAGGGCTGGTCCCCAGCACCTGTTGGGCCTGCAAAGAGAGGCTTGCCAGGCATGGACTGAGACCTGAGGGTAAGGGCGTGGTCCCCTGTCGCCATCTGGGCTGGGGAGCAGAGGCTTATAGGGTGAGAACTGAGAACAGCGGGCTGGGAGTGATGCCCCAACTCCAACTGGTCTGGCAAGCAGAGACTTGCTGGGGGTGGACTGAGACTGGCGGACAGGGGTATGGCCCCTGGCTCCAAATGGGCCTATGAGCTGAGAAGCGGACAACAGTGTGGACTGAGTTTGGTGGGCAGAGGCATGGATCCCTGGCTCCAATTGTGCTTTTGGAGACCCTTGAATCCCTCTCTGTTGAGCAGGGTTTGCACTGCCTGAGACAATTTCATTAGAACTCGTGTCTGGGGCTGTCCACCCAGGGACATTCTGAGATTGACCTTCAAAGTTCTACAGCAGAAAAGAACTGAAGGATGAGGTCTGGGCACCACAGCTGTTTGTATCCCTTTACAGATGAGATTTAAACTTAATACCATGCCTTCTTAAGATAAGGTAGAGATTGACTAATATCAAAATAGAGCTAGCTTATGCTGTTTCCCGAAGTAGATCCTCAGAGTCTCTGGCCAAAACTCTGAAAGGGGTCTTTGTAAGGTCATAGGAGATAAGTCATAGTTATAAAGCCTACCCTTTGGTAATGGGTAGCTCTACTAACTGCAAAGCCCAAATCAATCTCACCCTATCAGTTCTAATAACCAAATGGTGGAAAATAAACATGGTGCAGACCCGGAGGGAGGAGCCAAGATGGCGGTCTGTAGCCAGCTTTCTGCAGATGCTCCTGTCCAGAAGGAGAGTTAAAGGACAGAAATTTAGCGAGAAAGCCAACAGTTTGGAGCTGAGCCAAGAGACAAGGTCGAGGAACGCACATGAACCCTGCTGGAGCGACCTACAATCCCCAAGGATACAAATAAAAGGTGCAGAGCACCAAGCGGATGGGAGTCTCCTCCCCCAAAAGAACAGCTCGCAGTATATGCCATACCTCCATACAAACAAGCGAGAAGAGTTCAGATGTCCTCCCACTCTACCCCACGGGAGAGACCCTCTAAAAAAAAGACCTCCTTCCCCTGTGCCGTGGCACTCTCCTGCCAGGCATAAAGCTGTATAAAACTGTATAGATTCTCTACCTGCAAGTTGGAACTCCAGGCACTCCCCTCCACTCTCACCCTGAGGTTTGGAGGTCTCTCCCCCACGGAGTCCAGATTCTTGAACACTTTCTCCAGGGGTGTGGACAGGGCATGGGTTGCCACTGGTCTGTGCCATTCTCCTGGCTTGGGAGTGGTGAGAGAGTAAGCCGAAAAGCAGCTGGCTGGCTGGCTTTGCTAAATTTCGGCCACACCTGGCCCTCAGGGGATGACAGCAGAGACAAAAGGTTGAAGCTCACAGATTAAGTCAGGACTATTAACAGCCCAGTGTCTCCTCTACGGGGCAGAAATTCTACGAACTTGTTTTGTTCTATCAGCTTTTTCATCTACTTTACATCAATCAGGGACAGGGCTGGAACTGAGTGAATCTCCCCAATCCCCTTGAAGTACCCAGGTTGTTAGGCCTCACCTCCCACCCTGCCAACACCGACACAACCGGTGGACTGGCTGAGGAGCCACAGAGCACCGTGTGACCTAGGCAGGCGCAAAACTCTAGAGCATCTGCTCATTGGAGGGAACTGGACCACAGCCCTGCAGGGTTACCAGAGACTGGGTGTGACAGAGAGGCAAGGTGGGGAAAGAGTCATCAACCTTCCCAGGCTAATTTACTGGCTTGGGGGGCCCTCCTGAGCCCACAGAACACTGGAGTGAGTTATACTAAAGCTGCCAGCAGACTTCAGCTGTCTAGTCACCAGAGACTTTTCAACTCTTTGATTTGAGG
>CAUYON010012849.1:0-78888 GCA_963573935.1 Arctocebus calabarensis
CTGGCAACATAAAATACAAGTTCAGAGTAACCCCTTCTATGGATCATAAGGTAACTATAGCAGAGGATTTCTTATATAAATAAATGTTAGAAATGACAGAAGGGGAATTTAAAATACAGATGATGAAAACAATGAAGGAAAATGCTGAGAAAGTGAAAAATAACCAAAACACAATGAAGGAAATTGCTGAGAAAATGGAAAATAACCAATAAGAAATCTAAAAACAGAATCAAATAAGAGATGAATGGTAAGAAGAATATAGAAAAGATATAGCAGAGCTGAAGGAATTGAAGCAGTCAATTAGGGAACTTAAAGATGTCATAGAAAGTATCAACAACAGATTAGACAATGCAGAAGAAAGACCCTTAGAAGTAAAGGACAAAGCTCTTGAGATAATTCAGTTAGTTAAACAGGCAGAAAAGAAGACAGAAAGCATAATATTCACTGAAGTAATTATGGGACTTCATGAGGTGTTTAAACATTGGAGTTTTAGGTATCCCATAAGGGGAAGAAGAATGGCCCGGAGAATGGAAGCTATGCAAGAGAATATTGTAAATGTAAATTTCCCAAATATCACCAAAGATTCTGACATACTCCTTTCAGAGGGATATTGGACCCCAGGTCATTTCAACTCAAATAGAGCTTCTCCAAGACACATTGTGACGAACTTGTCCAAAGTCAAGACAAAAGAAAAGATTGTGCAAACTGCCAGGAATAAGCACCAATTCACCTGCAGGGGCAAATCCATTAGGATGACTGTAGAATTCTCTAATGAAACTTTTCAAGCCAGAAGACAATGGTCATCTACCTTTAATGTACTTTAACTGACCAATTTCTAGCCTAGAATTCTATATCCTGCTAAGCTAAGCTTTAACATTGATAGAGAAATTAAATCTTTTACTGATATGCAAACTTTGAGGAAATTTACCACAATAAGACCAGCTCTACAGGAAATACTTCGATCTGTTCTATACACTGACCACCACAATGGATCAACAGCAAAGTAAGCACCCAGAAATTAAAGGACAGAGATCAGCTTCCATAATGATGCAAAAGACAAAACTAAACAATGGCCTTTCACAAAGTATGGTGAATAGAATATTACCACACTAGACAATTATCTCAATGAATGTTAATGCCTTGAATTCCCAACTAAAGAGGTATGGATCAGCTCACTGGATTAAAAAGCATAAACCATACATTTGCTTTCTAAAGGAAATATACCTACCTTCAAAAGGCAAATTAAAACTCAGAGTTAAGGTCTGGGAGACAATTTTTCAGGTAAACAGAATTCAGAAGAAAAGAGGGGTTGCAATTGTATTTTCAGATACATGTGGATATAAAGCAACTAAAGTCAAAAAAGACAAAGATAGTCACTTCATATTGGTCAGAGGAAAAATACAACAAGACATTTCAATTCTAAATATTTATACACTCAACTTAAATGCTCCCAGATTCTTGAAACAGACTTTAATTAGTCTGAGCAATATGATATCCTATAATACCATAATAACAGGGGACTTTAACACTCCGCCTACAGAGCTGGACAGATCCTCCAAACAGAACTTAAAGAAAGATATAAGGGACTTAAATGAGACCCAGAATAAATGTGCTTGATAGACGTATATTGAACACTCCATCTCACAGATAAAGAATATACATTGTGCTCATTGACCCATGGAAAATTCTCCAAAATGGATCATATCTGAGGACACAAAACAAACCTCAACAGAATCAAAAGAATTGAAATTTTACCTTGTATCTTTTCAGACCACAAAGCATTAAAGGTGGAACTCAACTCCAACAAAAACATTCAACCCCACACAAAGGCATGGAAATTAAACAACCTTATGCTCAATGGCAGTTGGGTGTAGGAAGAAATAAAAGAGTAAATCATTAACTTTCTTGAGCATAACAACAATGAAGACACAAGCTACCAAAATCTGTAAGATATAGCAAAAGCAGTCCTGATAGGAAAATTTACCCCATAGATGCCTATGTCCAAAAATCAGAAAGAGAGCACATCAACAAACTCCCAAGCCATCTTATGGAATTGGAAAAAGAAGAACAATCTAAGCCTAAACCCAGCAGAAGAAAAGAAATATCCAAAATTAAATCAGAGATTAATGAAATTGAAAACAAAAGAATCATTCAGAAAAATAATGAAACAAGGAGTTTATTTTTTGAAAAAAATAAATATAATAGATAAAACTTTGGCCAGACTAACAAGAAATAGTAAAGTAAAATCTCTGGTAACCTCATTCTGGTAACCTCATTCAGAATGATAAAGGGGAAATAACAACTGATGAGATTTGACAATGTGAAAGAAATGGATCAATATTTGGAATCACACCCTTTCCCTAGACATAGCCATGAAAAAATCAATCTCCTGAACACACCAACTTCAAGCACTGAGATGAAAGAAACAATAAAAAATCACCCAATGAAACAATGCCCTGATCGGGATGGCTTCACACCAGAATTCTATTAAACCTTCAAAGAAAAGCTTATTCCCATACTGTAGAAATTATTCCAAAAAATTGAGGAGGAAGGAATCTTCCCCAATACATTCTATAATGCAAACATCTCCCTGATACCAAAACCATGAAAAGACCCAACTAAAAAGGAGAAATTCACACCAATTTCATTCGTGAATATAGATGCAAAAATTGTCAACAAAATCCTAGCCAATAGATTACAGCTTATAATCAAAACAGTCATACATCTTGTATGACTGTATGAAGTAGGTTTCATCCTAGGGATGCAAGGCTTAACATACACAAGTCCATAAACTTTATTCACCGTATCAACAGAAGCAATACTAAAGACCATATGATCCTCTCAATAGATGCAGAAAAAGCATTTAATAAAATCCAGCATCCTTTTCTAATTAGAACATTGAAGAGTATAGGCATAGGTGGCACATTTCTGAAACTGATTGAAGCTATCTATGACAAACCCATAGCTAATATTTTACTGAATAGAGTAAAACTGAAAACTTTTCCACTTAGAACTGGAACCAGACAAGGTTGTCCCCTATTGCCACCACTATTCAACATAGTGCTGGAAGTTCTAGCTGATACAATTAGCCAAGATGAGGAAATAAAGGGTGTCCAAATGGGAACAGAGGAGGTCAAATTCTCCCTTTTTGCTGATGATATGATCTTATAATTAGAGAACCCCAAAGACTCAATCACAAAACTCCTAGAAGTCATCAAAAAATACAGTAATGTCTCAGGATATAAAATCAATATCCACAAGTCAGTAGCCTTTGTATATGCCAATAACAGCCAAGATGAGAGGCTAATTAAGGACACAACTCCCTTCATCATAGCTTCAAAGAAAATGAAATGCCTAGGAATATACCTAACAAAAGAGGTGAAGGACCTCTATAAAGAAAATTATGAAACCCTAAGAAAAGAAATAGCAGGGGATATTAGCAAATGGAAGAAAATACCATGCTCATGGCTGGGAAGAATCGACACTGTGAAAATGTCTATACTTCCCAAAGATCTACTGATTCAATGCAATCCCTATTAAAATGCCAATATTGTACTTTCAAAACTTGGAAAAAGCAATTCTTTATTTTATATGGAACCAGAGAATACCCCGTATAGCTAAGGCAAAGTTCATAGTAATAAAAACAAAGCCAGGGGCATCAGCATGCCAGATTTTAAGTTGTACTATAAGGCCATAGTGGTCAAGACTTCATAATACTGGCACAAAAATAGAGCCATAGACATTGGCATTGAATAGAAAACCAGGAAATGAAACCAACATCTTACAACCAAACAAGAACATACACTGGGGGAAAGGTTCCCTGTTCAATAAATGGTGCTGAGAGAACTGGATATCCACATGTAAAAGAGCGAAACTGGAACCGCACCTTTCTTCACTCATGAAAATTGATTCAAGATGGATAAAGGACTTAAATTTAAGGCATGGAACAATAAAAATCCTCAAAGAAAGCATAAGAAAAAACACTGGAAGATATTAGCCTGGGGAAAGACTTTATAAAGAAGATTTTTGTGGCAATTGCAACAACAAAAATAAACAAATGGGACTTAATTCAACTGAAAAGCTTTTGTATACAACTAGTGAGACAACAGCCAAAGCTAATAGACAACCTACATATTGGGAAAGGATATTTGCATATTTTGAAACAAAAGCTTGATAACTAGGATCTATAGAGAACTCATATTAATCTACATGAAAAAAAGCCAGCAATCCCACATATCAATGGGCAAGAGAGATGAATAGAAGCCTCTCTAAAGAAGACAGATGAATGGGTAGCGAACATATGAAAAAATGTTCATTGTCCCTAATTATTAGAGAAATGCAAATCAAAATCACACTCAGATACCACCTAATCCCAGTGAGAATGGCCCACATCACAAAATCTCAGAATTGCAGATGCTGGTGTGGATGTGTAGAGAAGGAGACACTTTTACACTCTGATGGGACTGCAAATTAATACAACCATTTTGGAAGGAAAGATAGAGAAACCTCAGAGAACTTAAGCTGGACCTCCCATTTGATCCTGTAATCCCATTACTGGGCATCTACACAGAAGGAAAAAAAATCCTTTTACCATAAGGACACTTGCACTAGACTGTTTATTGCAGCTCAATTTACAATGGTCAAAATGTGGAAACAGCCTAAATGCCCACCAACCCAGGAATGGATTAATAAGTTGTGGTATATGTATACCATGGAATACTATTCAACCACTAAAAAAGATGGAGATTTTACATCTTTTGTATTAACCTGGATGGAAGCAGAACACATTATTCTTAGTAAAGCATCACAAGAGTGGAGAAGCATGAATCCTATGTATTCAATTTTGATATGAGTACAATTAATGACCTAGTACAGGGTGGGGATTGGGGGAAGTGGAGAGCAGAGAGAGAGAAGGATGGAGGATTGTGGGGGAAAGGAAGAGCAGCAAGAGGGAAGGAGTGAGGAGGTGGAAGAAGGGAAGAGTGGAGAAGAGAAGAGCACAGAGAGGGAAGGAGGGAGGGGGGTGGAGTTTTGGTGTGTCATACACATTTTTGGGGGCAAGACACAATTATAAGTGGGACTTTACCTAACAAGTGCACTCAGTATCACCTGGTTTCTTGTATCCTCAATAATAATAATAAAAAGAAAAATCTAAGAAGAGTTGTAAAAATATCATAAATGAATATATTTTTATAGACAGAGAAAATTGTTTTATTAGCTGACTGAAAATTCAACCTAAACTAGTTGTTTGGCACTATATACATAGATAGTTAAATTCTGGGTTAAAAAAAGTATCTGTCTATCTATCTATCTATTTGATTATAAAAGTAATATTTATTAATTTAAAAGATTCTGAAAATATAGAAAGGTGTAAGTTAAAATAATTTGTTATTCTTTACTACCATTCACTCATTCAGCCTTCTTGGGTACATTCCTTTATATATAGGTACTGTATTTTGCAAAGTATAATGTATGCCAACGTTTTTGGGCCCCAACTTTTAGGAAAAATTCTTATATTTCAATTTTTCAATTCAAATTCAAAGCTTAAAGTTTACATTGTACAAAAACCATTTTAACATTTTCCAAGGGACTTGCTAATACAGTATAACCTCCATAGTTGACCACCTGTCTACATTGAACACCTCTTTAAGGTGACATAATTTTTATAGGTGGACGCCTCACACGTATGTGTCAGTCCAGTAGGCTTAGTTCTTTATGTTGACTGCCTCTGTATGTTGACCAGTTTTTTACAATCTCTTGTGTGGTCAACTTACAGTGGTTCTACTATAATTTTTGTAAAAATATCAGCTAGATTTTTAGCTCTTGCCTAAAGTATGCAAAGGGAAATACATCACTCTTTGTTGGCCAAAAATGCTTTTGTTGCAAGTTTGTCATAAGTTCAACAAAACAGATTATTGTATTCTGGGTATAATTTTGCATATGTGTATTGTTATTGCTTTCTAGTATTACACTTTTGTTTTTGAAGTCTTTTTTTTATTGCTGGAGAATCATTGAGGGTACAATAAGCCAGATTATACTTCGTGGGTGAAGTCCCTGTATTAATGTGTCCCATCCCCAAGAGGTGCATCACACACACCCCTCCCTCCTTCTCTCTCCCCTCCCCCATTTCCCTCTCCCCCAATCATTTACTAACATCAATTGTCCTCATACAAAAATTGAGAACATTAGATTCTTGCTTCTGCAATCTTGTGATACTTTACTAAGAAGAATGTATTTCAACTCCATTCAAATTAATACAAAAGATGCAAAGTCATCATCCTTTTTAGTAGCTGTATAGTGTTCCATGGTCTACATATACTATAGCTTGTTAATCTATTCCTGGATTGGTGGGCATTTCGGTTGTTTCCACAATTTGGCAATTGTAAATGGAGCTGTGGTAAACAGTCAAAGGCAAATGTCCTTTTGATAAAATCATGTTTTTTCTTCTGGGTAAATGCCAAGTAATGGGATTATAGGATCAAATAGGAGGTCTAGTTTGACTTCTTTGAGGATTCCCCATATTTCCTCCCAAAAGGATTGTATTAGTTTGCAATCCCTCCAGCAATGTCAAAGTGTTTCCTTCTCTCCACAACCATGACAGCATCTGCAGCTTTCAGTCTTTGTGATGTGTGTCATTCTCACTGGAGTTGGGTGATACCTAAGGGTGGTTTTGATTTGCATTTCTCTGATAATTAGGGATGACGAGCATTTTTTCATATGCTTGCTAGCCATTTGCCTGTATGAAGGACCTCTATAAAGAAAATAATGAAACCCTAAGAAAATAAACAGCAGAAGATATTAACAAATGGAAGAACATAACAAGCTCATGGCTGGGAAGATTCAACATGGTTCAAATGTCTATATTGCTAAAGCAATCTGTAGATTCAGTGCAATCCCCATTAAAATACCTACATCATCCTTTCAAAATTTGGAAAAAATTATTCTACATTTTGTATAGAACCAGAAAAAACTCCATACAGCTAAGGCAATTCTCAGTAAGAAAAACAAGGTCAAAGCATTAGCTTACCAGACTTTAGGCTGTACTCCAAGGCCATAGTGATCAAAACAACATGGCACAAAAATAGACATAGATTTCTGGAATTTAATAGAAAACCATGAGATGAAACCAAAATCTTACAGCCACTGGATCTTTGATAAACCAAACAAGAAGATTCACTGTGAGAAAGACTCCCTATTCAATAAATGGTGCTGGGAGAACTGGATAACCACAAGTAAAAGACTGAAACTGGACCATAGCTTTTTCCACTCACTAAAATTTTTTCAAGATGGATAAAAGATCTAAATATAAGGCATGTATTAATAAAAATCCTTGAAGAAAGTGTGGGCAAACACTTGAATCTGCCGGGGGAAAGACTTTATGAAGAAGACTCTAGTGGCATTTGCAACAACAACACAATAAACAAATGGGACTTAATTAAACTGAATAGCTTCGGTACAGCTAAAGAGACAACAACCAAAGTAAACAGACAACTATCAGAATGGGAAAAGATAGTTGCATATTATGAATCAGACAAAAGCATGATAACTAGAGTCTACAGAGAACTCAAATTATATAACAACAGCAAAAAAAGGCAACAATCACCTGTATTAATGGGCAAGTGAGATGAATAGAACCTTCTCTAAAGAAGATAGCATTACACTTTTAACATATATGCCCAAATAAAATAATTAAAAATATGTATAGAGATATAGAATTAGTACTACCATGTCTAACATGGATCCTATGTGTCTCTCAAATATTTGGACAAAAAGTGCACATTATACTCAACATAATATGGAATAAATGTTATCTATGTATGTATGTAACCATTCACCTATTTATGTTTTCTGCTAATCTTTCGGTGTGGGGTCATATGCAACTTTTACATCATTGGAAAGGTAATGTATATTTCATATTATGGTCTGCTTTTTTTCACACTAGAACCTGAAACAGCTATTTTCCTACATTATTAAATGTGATAGTTGAACTTTTAGAAGCGTTTATTTCAGAACTGGACTTCTGTTTTAAGGAAGATGGAGTAGAAATACTTTTCCCTATTCCTCCTGACCATGTTTCAAATGAAAATCACTCCTTAAATAAAGAACCATGAAGATCTCAAACTGAATAGAGAAAGACAAGCAATAAATGCTGTCACCAAACTGATGGAGATATTAGAATGATCTGGCAAAAATTTTAAAGCAGCTATCATAGAAATGTTTCAACAAGCATAAAAGACATAAGCCATCTGGTCCTGGGCTTTTCTTTTTAGAGAGATTTTGTATGGTTGATGCTATAAGATCCATACTTCTTATTACTTCTTGGGGGAAAATTCTTAAGATTACATGCCTTCACTTGATTTTGAAAAACCAAGCCAGATGCTGAGAGATCTCTCATTTGTTTTCTCTAGAGTGGTGCTCTGAAATTCTCAAGTTTATGTACTTTCTCCCAATTTTTCAGAGTTTAGATTCTGTCTGCACAAGATGCTTATGCTTATTTTCCCCAACATTGCATTGTGGAATATTCCTAGGGGAGGGGAGGTGAGACACACACAGCATTAGAGGTGCCCATGTGCCACTTAGGTCCATGGGCCATAGTTGATGCATTGCATGCATTTCATGAGTGAGCTTCCTGATTGAGTCACAGAACCATTTCTAGGTTCTATGTCTTCTCTTCACTGCTCCCAGCTATCTCAATCACTCAGATGTATCTCTCACCTCAGTTTTCTAGGTGATGTGAGAAACAAATATTCCTTTTGGTCAGCACTCTGATGGGTGGGAGATTCAGGGGCATCACTGAATCACTCACTACCTACATTCTTACATTCTCCTTGGGAAAATTCTGGGCCATGGGGCATCTCTCAGCACTAAACTGTGCTGCCTTTTAGGAGGGGTAATGTGAAACTATTACTTGTACTCTTTTCCATGTGTCTATCCTTGAATATTTTTGCTCTCTTCATGTACTGAAACTTCTCTGATAGACTCTTGGGCTCCCACAAAGGTACTGTCATTTGTGGGTAGTTGTCGAAATTAGTGCCTCTGTGGATTTTAATGGTCAAAAACTCCTGTTCTTGCTCTGCTATCCTTCCTTCGCCATCACTTAATACGAGTGTTCTTTAAGGTTGATTTCAACAATTTTCTCTTTACCTTCTTCATTCCAATAATACAATAATGTAATTGGTATAATGCCTTTATTTTGATTGATGAATGAATGTATATGCAGTAGTTCAGATTCTGAGAACAATGACAAATTCCAATAAGACAGGAAGAAGTTAGTAGTGATGGTACCTGTTTGCTTCACAGCATGACTTGCCTTTGGAAACACAGGAGAGTTGGCTACAGTGCTTCTGTCAATGGAGTTACTGAAAACTTCAACAAAATGCCAGCCCCTAATACCTTCCAAAAGTGTAGTTAGACATAATTTTCCAAATGATAGGTGCCTCACTTTCCTCTGTCATTTATTCTCATTAATCCCTAGGAAGAAATAACTGATTTTTGCAAAACAAATGATATGGAGGCCATGAGGTGCACAGTTGAGAAGGGCCTGCTGTGGGGAGCATAGCAGCCTGAGATCCTGCATGCTGAAGCCATATGCTTCCCCCAGGCTGTTATCAACCAGTGATTGAGCATGGCAGTGATTCTAAGAGCAGGACCATTCCTTGGAAATGCAACACTCTTCCCATGGGCAGGAGCTTCCCTTTGGTCTGGCTGAGACTTTATTCAGTACTGTGGTATGGTATGAGCCTATTCCTAGTCTATTCTCCCTTTTGTCACTTCTTTCACAGATGTCAGATCTGCATCAATATATGAAAGCTCTTCCCACTTATTTCTGCTTTCTCTGCCTTTGACTTTTATGGATGATTAACCCACTAATTCTCATGATCGTGACTAATGCCATTTTGTAGTCAGTATCTCCGAGGACCTAAACTGGCCCAGGTGGTAAATACACATTCTCTTAAGTGAAAACCGTGCCATGCAATATTACAATGAGCATTCTTGGTCTCTGAAATCGGCTTGTAGAGGTAGTCTTGTAAGAAATGTGGGAATGGCATTAGTATACTAAGATTTGACAATTTTATCTTAGCAGGGTTACATTTTGAGCACCACATTTCAATTAAGAAATAAAAATATTAGACTTTTAAGAGGATTCTTTCTATTTAAAATAGGACTTCCAAGTATGGGATATGTTTTAGTTTCTAGGACAATTAAATCACTCAGAACATCATGTTTGCATAATATGTCAGAGGGATGAGGTGTTTCACAGTAATATTAAAAAATCAGTGGGTTGAGGAAAGCATATTTGGATTAAGCTCATCTGTTTTCTGTGTTTTTAGATATATGTAGATGGGTGCAGTGGGAGGGCTGTCATTGACAGGAGCAAAACTCAGAATATAAAGTTAGTTTATTCATTAGTTAGTCCAACAATCCAAAATTCACATTTCTTTGGTAAGTCTTCATGATGAGAGGAGTTAGGTCCATCTTCTGTCCTATCATATTCCAAACCCACTCCATCTACAGTGCCTCACACACAGTTGATGTTCAATAAATGTAGTAAATCTAAGAATGAGGGACAGTATGTTCAGGATGGTTTTAACTATGAATAAATGTAACTAAACTCTAGACCTTTGTCCATTTTTATATGCAGACTACTAGAATTTATCACAGCTACTTATAATCATGTCTGTTCTATGATATGTAGGTTTTTTGACACTAATTACACCTTATGTGATTGACAAATAGACGTGTACACATGTACTATGGTTTGGATATATGCATTCCTCCAAAGTTCACTGAAATTAAGAAATGGGACCTCATCACTCCATGAGTGGACTAACATAATGTGGTATATATATATATTATTAAGTACTACTACTGAGCCATGAAAATGAATGAATTAGTGCCTTTTGTAGTAATTTGGAAGGAATTAGAGACCATTACCCTAAGTGAAGTTTCTCAAGAATAGAAAAACAAAACCCATGTACTTCCTAACAAACTGGAACTAACTGATAGGCACATAAGTGCACAGAGAGAAGTAAAAATCATTGGAAATCAAGCATGGGAGGGCCTGGAGGAATCAAGCAAAACTCTGCATAACAGGTACAGTGGGTGCTGGGCACATTTATAGTCCTGACTCAACCCTTGAAACTAAAATATTTGTACCCCTTTACTATTTTGAAATAAAAGTGGGGCTCCTGGGAAGTGATTGAATGATGAGGGTTAATGCCCTTATGAAAGAGGCTTCAGAGACTTGGCTGCTTCTTCCATCTCTTCCACCATGAGAGAACACCATGTTCTCCCCTTTGCCCTTCAGCCACGCAAGGGTGCAGCAGGAAGGCCCCATCTTGGAAGGACAGAGCAACCCACGCCAGACACTGAATCTCATGGCCTCTTGGTTTGGGGCTTCCTAGTTTCTAGAACTGTGAGAAATAAATTTCTGTAATTTTAAAACTTCCTAGCCTCAGGTATTGCAATGTAGCAGCTAAATGGACCAAGAGAAGAAATGATGTTGGCCTAATGTCAAAGAGGGGTGTTGATTCATGCATGATTTCTCTCTGGGTGTGAATTGTTTTAAGTTTAATCTTTTCATAAAATCCCTTCACAAGAATTTTAGGAAAAGATTAGATGCCCTACAAAAGTGTCTCTGTTAGTGCAAGCGGTGCCCGCCCCCCACTGTGTCAAGTTACAGTGAGATGCGAGTGTAGATGACAGGGATGTGCTGACATTTCCTCCCTTATTAAAACAATGGATTAACAAAGCGGGCGACAGTCTGGAGAAGACTTTTGATTTTGATGAACATGTTTCTGTTTGAAGCAAGTGCCCTCCAGGAAGTATATTTCAGGAAAATGTATAAGCCCTGGGGTTTAAGTTTCAAAGAGCGATCTGTGTTACTAGGTGCCAATGCTAAGCATATTTTAAAGGTATTTGTGCTTCCTTTAGAACGAATATTATTTTTGTTAGTTTTCAAGGTACAATAGGATTTGAGTTTTCTGCTCCAACCCTATTTTTTTCCATAGCCAATATTATTTTTACCATGATATTTTACAGAAAGGATTTGTTCTTTTCCCTCTCAAAACATATAAATGGTGTGATAGCAGGAATACTGATGTTTTAAAAACCTGATGTAATAACTTAATGGAAGGTTCAGTTCTAGGGTCAAATTGCTTGGATTTAAATTTCAACTTTGCCATTTGCAAGTCGAGTATACTTAGGGATGACAGTTAGCATTCTGTGTTTTTATAGCCATCATAGTAAAAGGGAACCAAGAATAGGATATGTCTCATTGGGCTGGTGTGCAGTAAGAGCTTAGAAAAGTATTAGGCACACAGTAGGCAGTAAGTCCACCAATGCTAATCATTATTATGAAATAAAGCGACTTGTTTTCCAAGGAAGCCAAATAAGAGAGATTACTTTGCTATATGGAGACCTGGTGTGATTTCATAGCCAGGACCTTGGTATAGAGATTCCCTGAGGGCTTGACTCAAGTTCTTTGTAGGAATTTCAGGAACCAAGTCCCTTCTGAATTTGTATTTTCTATTGCCACAACCAGTTTTTGAAATTTCCTCTGTCTAGAGTTACTAGACTGTGACTTAAATTAAATTATAACTTTGAAACTGGATTTTCTCAAGTTACTTGTGCTCCATACAGTAGAGTCATAATCTACTTACTGCTTTTATTTGACATTTTCTCTTACTCTTAGCCTTGATAAATTGTGACCTTTTATGCCCCTTACCTTACATGTGAAATTGATACAGTGTAATGGAAACAAGATGTAATATCAAAAATATGATCTATCATAAATACAGCGAAAATTGCAGAACACATGTCCAAAATTAAGTGATCCAAAGTTAAAGTGCACTTTTTTGTTTTCTTTTCTTTTAAGGAAAAGGGAGGTTAAATCAGATTAGCACAAAGGCAAAACCCTCTTAAGTGTCTCCACGCAATGTTTATATTTCCAGGAAGTGTGGGGAAATTGGATAAATGCCATTCATAGAGTTTCCTTTAAAGGTAGGATCTCTGGGTTGACATGACTTTTCCTGAATGCTCGTCTTTCCAAAGGAGCCATTTATTCTCTGGCTTGAACAGTGATCTCTCCAACTATTTTATGAAGATTTGAAAAATAGTAAACCAACTATACTATCACTGGATTAAGCCTAATGATCAAGCTAAGTGACAGGTTGAAAAAAAAGGTTTCAAAGGTTCTTAGATTCTATAAAATACTCATTAACAATACTAGGAGGCACTAACACCTGGGAATAAAATTGCTCTATCTATTTTGCTTTCCTTCATGCTTTTCTTCATGGTGGAAGAGCAATATTGTAAGCAAAACAGGTATGATATGGAGACTGGAGTTGTCTGCTTTCAGATTCTCTACTGGACTAGGCAAGGTTCTCTCATATGAATACACATGAATAAAATTACGATAAAGGGAAAAATAAATGATGTATTAAGCACCAATTCAGGCGCTGTGATTAACATTTACTATTTCATTTACTTCCAGAATGTGAAACTTGACAAAACCCCTCTCACGTAGGCATTATTATTCTTGTTTTTTAGCTAAGATAACAAGCTCAGGGCAACTGAGCAGGAATAAGGTCACTAAAAATCTGTTTTCTTTATACTACAACCTTCTATTCCTCCCATCCCACTTCTAGTAACATTGACATTACTACTAGTCCCCGACTCTTGTACTTTAATCTCTCTTATTTCCAGTTCACGTTAGAATTTTAAGGACTGTGTCAGGATCAGAATGTCACCAGAATAGGTCAGCCCTTGTTCAGGGGAGCCCTCAGAGTGCTTCCACCTTTATAAGTTTGCTGTGTTCCTTAATTCTAACTTTCAGCCTTGTAGGTTCAAAGCATTTGGGGGAATGATGAGAGTGACTTTCTTTCTTATGCTAGAGCCAAGTTAACTAAATTTGTAGATGCTGATATATAAAAACAAAGTATCAGTTAGTATCATTTATAATAAGTAAACTAGCCAAGATTCTGGATACATATCCTGTGGCCAAAATGTTCTTTCTTTGCAGGAATGTATCTTAAGAAGCCACATTGTAATCACAATGTTCCCAGTGAATATGGAGATTGGAACAGAAAGAATTAGTAACCCTATGAGAGTTGAGTTAAGTTAAGTTAATAAGGAACAGCTATCTCCTATATATGTCTATATTGGGTGGGACACTTAAGTTCATGAACTCATCCTAGAAAAGGTGCTATAAACCTCATTGCTGAATTTACACTACAGTCACCGTCAGAGTACTTTCCTTGTAGGCTCTGTACCAACAGCAGCATCTAATCCACATTGCAAAGCACATTTTCAAGGATCAACTTAATTATCAGATCTCATATGACACATGGATGAAACAAGTCGAGTCCTTGACATTGAAGAAGGTTGGTGGACACTATAGGTGCTGTTGATTTTTTATTCACTTTTTAAAAACCTTATTTCATAAGTGCTTGGGTTCCTGGCAATTTGTCTTTTGATTATCTCATTACTCAACTCTTTTTTTTAAATTTCAGATTAATATGGAGGTACATATGATTAGGTTGGATAGTTTGCTTTTGTAAGGTTAAAATCCTGGTTATAGTTATGCTTTTCACCCAGGTGTGTGCAGTACCCCCAAGAAATGTACCCATTGAGTAGGCATTTATCCAAACTCACGTTATTCAATTCTGGCTTATTCCAGGGAGAGCATCTATAACTTAATGTGACCTTACACAAATGTGTTTTAATCCAACCTGTGTTGAATATTTAGGATGACAAACTTATTTTTCTTATTTGGAAACAAGTTTTAAGTTAGATGAGGAGCAGAGATTGCTTTTCTGAAATCCCTATGTACATCTCAAAACCATAGACAACAGATTACTTTTCAAAAGATAATGGAATTTGAACAAGGAGATGTGTGAAGGGTTACTTTCTTGTAAACTATATACAATTAAAGTTTAGTGAAGTATTGATAATAAGGTGCTATATTTTGCTTCAGGAGTTTTGTTTATCATGATAAGAACTCTCACATATTGAGCCTCTTTTTCTCTGAAAATATCTTATGGGAAAACACATTCACCAGCTGTCCCCAGGACAGGATTCAGGAAGCCCTCAGAAAGCCTTGTACATCTCAAATATTTTCCTCACCATCTATCTGTTACTTGCATTTTGAAGCTGCTTGCTTTGAGTCGTAAGGTCTTTCATTTTCAGAAGTTTCTTGTTAGAATGCAGGTATACTGTCTACGGCCATACCACCCTGAACGTGCCCGATCTCGTCTGATCTCGGAAGCTAAGCAGGGTCGGGCCTGGTTAGTACGTAGATAGGAGAATGCAGGTATACCTGAGATATTGAATACATTAGCCAATATTTAGCAAATTATGTCATTAAACAAGACATAGATATACCTTCAATTTGAAGAATTCTCTAGAATTATTCAACTTTGGAAATATAATATAAATATACTATATGCATATTTTGGATTATCTGAATGACTGTTTTATAAATGAGTACTCCCTTCTAAGTATGAGCCTGAATTTGTGTTTTTGTTCTTGTTGGTATCAACTATTAGTACTTTGCCACTAGTTCATTAATAATGGGATCCTTTAAAAAAAAAAAAAGCAAAATGTTAGCTCACTCTACAACCAAGGTTTTACAAAAATTTAAAATGCAAAAAGAGGTAGAAGAAGTGAATCCTAGCAAAGAGTATCAGAAGCAGATTGCAGCTGGCTAATTATTATCTGAGTGACTACTGATTTGAGGCAAGTGGATATTTAAATCTTGCTCATGGGGTGCTCTGATTGAAATCAAGCTTCCTACATCAATTATTCCCTGAATTTGGATTAAAGGAGATCATCTTTGCACATTTTTAAATTGACCCAGGAAAATATCAAATGACTGATTCCCAGTTGTGAAAAAAATAGGATACATTCTTCTATTTCAAAAGATTAAAATGGTATGAAGTGGTTTTTCATCACAGAGCCACATAGTAGCTTACTTTTTCTTTTGGGGAGTATGTGGATTGACTGCTTACATACAGACTAGGTTCAGAACATTCTTTGGTATTGATTTAAGAGTCTCAAGCTTTATAGATCCTGGAAATATGTTTTTCTTTCTCCTTAAATGGATATACACCACTGAGCTTGATCTATCCCCTGAGTTTAGGGCATCATTTGAATTTCTGAAAAAAAAATATGGTTACAGGCTCTGAGGATTCTAAGGCCCATTGGTTAATAAATTAAATACCTATTGATGGAGAGTAGAAACAGTTGATTTGTGGAAGGGTTCATATGAATAGAAACACCGTTTAGAATAAAATATCTCCAGTCCTTACCTTGTTGTGAACACATTCTATGTTTAACGACCTTCGCAATTATGGAGATTTCTTTTTCCTAAGAAAATTGTGGTAATATTATACTTAAATAGATGATATCAGCTAGCTTCTTCTCTGCTTTTAATACTCATTCTTCCTTTATTTTCTTTTTCTCCTTTCTGATTCTTAGACTTTATATTTTTCCTTTGTTTTATTATATTCTCCCCTTTTTCTCCTTCTGAGAAAGGAAGATGAGAAGGGAAATAGTTTTCTTCGGTGCTGACATTTGCATGTGTGTTAGTTCCTGAATCCACATACTCTACAAAATGGGTAAACTGACATCCCAAATGTGTAAATAACAGTCTGAAAATGAGTAAGTCGTAAAAGCAGTTTTGTGAATTACACATTAGACAGAAGTATTCAATACCTGGAACATTGTTTATCTTACTACACGATCTCTCTTTATATTTAATAATCTATCCATGTTTATGAAATGCTTATGGTGGCACCAAGATATGTTTTTAATTTCTTTCTTCCCAGGATTGCCTTCCTCTTCCATACTCTCCGAGGAAAATAGAATAAATCTAGACACATATCTAGGCCTCAAATATTTGTTGAATGGAAAATATATCTGGAAAGCTCACCATTAGAATATTTCTATTCTATTTTGTTCTTAGGTCTATCGAGTATGCAGTATTCATGGCCACAGATAATAAGATACAATCAAAGAATCTAAATTCAATTTACTTTTCTTTTGCCATTAAGTGAGCCAAATTTAAACCTTAAAGATAAGTACAATTTTGTACATGTTATCATGTACTGGATTGTCTACATTGCTTGCCATTAGAATTTATATTCATTAACAGCACAATTAACATTATCATTTCTGGAGAAAAAAGGGTACAGAGATATAAAAATTAAGTTAACTTAGATATCAGAATTACGAACTAAGTGTATTTATCTTTGGAGGTAATCAATCATTGCCTATGCCAGAGATCTATAAAAGATTGGCCTCAGAACTTACTACAGGGACCTTATACTTTCTTCTACAAATTGCTCAGTTCGACCAAAGCAAAGACACTATTCCCCACTGAAGGCTAAATAAATGACAAGCTTGAAGTGGTGAAAAATAAATTCCTTCTCTGAGCTACTTGAATAAAAAGCTGTCTGAACAAAAAAAATCACATATCTCTCTCCAGATAATGGAAAGTTACCACTTTTCATGACACTGTTCTTATTTGAGAAGAAGCATGGGAAATTCGTTATAAGGAAAAGAATATTTAGGATATTAGTTTTACCATGCCCACAATAATGGAGAAAAGCATTGAGAGTAGAGATTGTTTGATTTCTTCAACCCCTAAAACCCTTATCCATGTTATTGCAATCTATGTGCTTTTCACACATATAAACATTTCTGGTAACCAGGGAGCAATTTATTTATGCACTTCATTTTCATTGCATGCCTATAAGAATGCAAAAATGTAAACATTGATCTACATAATCATATACATAGATTAAGAGAAACTTCCTGAAACAGTGTGAATTGGATCATTAGGAAACAGCAAAATTGCGTTAATAGCTTATTTGCTGAAAGTAGGTATTTTAATTATTCTAGATAGTTTGAATTCATGAATAACTTATTAGTCATTTATATACTGTTTTTTCCCCCCCTTTCCCTGTTCATAATCCTGGTGAGGCTCTGATGTTTAGATCAGAGGCTGTAATGCTTTTTTATCTGAATTCTTCCTAAGGAGATCTGGGAAATGGTATGACCAGTCCGAGTAGATGAAATTGTTACAGCTCACCATGAGATTGTATCATCCACTTTTTTCCAAGGGACTATCCTCCAAACAAAACAAAACAAAACACAAATGTAATCAGCATACTAGAGGCAAGAATATATTCCAATGTAGATGACACAAAAAAACTGAATTATAGGAAAATAATATATATATGTGTGTGTGTATACATGCAATTGCACCTGCATATACATAAACATAAACATAAACACTCAGGTGTGCATATTTCACTTCTTTTTATTTCTGGGCCCTAAAGGAAAGAGCACTGACTAGACATCGGGACATGGGTTTGATTTTGAACATCGTCACTCTACAATACTTCCCTCACTCCTGTCACCAAACGCCCCAGTGCCTCCTTGCCATTCTTTTTCTTGTTTACTTGTCCCCAAACTTGCCTGCTTCTTTCATTGGTAGAATGTGCCAAGCTTTTGCTGCTTCATCACCTTTTCACATTTTATTTAATCATCTCCTAATCATTCTTCAGGTCTTTATTAGTAACTACACTCTCAAATAGGCCTTTGCCAAGTCCACCATCCAAATGAGACTTCCATATAACATTTTCATGGAGTATGTGCTGTTCATTATTATAATGATAGTATCATTATTTGTACATACACATTTAATTTAATCACTTTTCCTTATTAACTAGAGGGGGTAGGCTGCAGTTTTCATCAAAGCAGAGGATATATCTAGCACATTGTAGCACAGTAAATATCAGAGAAACTAATGGTGAATAAATCAGTAACAAGAATTAGGGTAGGATAAATAATGTGCAAGAGTGTATCCAGTGTGAGCAGTCTAGGATACTAAGGTAAGTTCTGTTTTTTTTCTTTTTTTTAAATCTAAAGCAAGTCCTGAAGAGTATTTTCTCCTCAGCCATGCTTTATGTATATAGTCAAGAATTTCAAGAAAATCTCTTATGACATATCCAGAATTTTGTGCTTTGATTCAGCCATTCATAGTATCATTCAAACCAAGCAGTTAATCTCTGAAACACAAATCTGACCCTAACCACTTTCTTCCTGAAATCTTGACCTGGTTCCTCAATGTATATAACATAAGGTCCAAGCTCTTACCTACTGGACACAGTGTAAGGGGGAACAGCACACCTCCTGGCTGAGGGGCGCAACTACAACCTAGACTTTATTTAACAAACACAATGTAACCTAATCTTTTGTACCTGCATATTAAGCTGAAATAAAAAAAAATGAAAAAAATTGTATTGCTTTGAAAAAAAAGTTCCAAACTCATTGAGATAATATGCATAGGCTCCGTGTTCTGTGGATTCTTCTTGACTCAGCTAAGAAATGAGTCTTGTATTCTCTCATCTAAAACATTCATATAGTTCCCAGAATTCATAGTTTTTTTTTTTTTTTTTTGGTGGGACAGAGTCTCACTTTATCACCCTCAGTAGAGTGCCGGGGTGTCACACAGTTCACAGCAACCTCCAACTCCTGGGCTTAGGTGATTCTCTTGCCTCAGCCTCCCGAGTAGCTGGGACTATAGGCACCCGCCACAACGCCTGGCTAGTTTTCTGTTTTGCCGTTCTGCCGAGGCTGGGTTTGAACCCACCACCTTCGGTATATGGGGCTGGCGCCCTACTCGATGAGCCACATGCGCTGCCCCATAGTGTTTTTTAATGTTTTTCTTTTTTTTTCTCTTGGTATTAAGCCTTTGCATCTACTGTGTCCACTTTCTGGACAGAAAGCTTATCTCTTTCTTCCTTCAACTTATTAACCTTTGTTCATTAGGAACATTCCAACTCAACTTCGAATATTTGGCTGGAATTTTGAATTCCTAGATGTTTTCAATCTCTTTTGGAAGAACAAAAGATTGTATTTTATGCATGCCCCTCTGATGACGTTTAGATTTCCATAATCATTTATTTACAGAACTAGTTCCCTTCAAAATTGTCACTACTGAAGGATAACGGTTGCATTCTTATCATACGTCTGTTCGTGAATGTTGAATGAAGGTAGGTGAGAATTCAATTGCTATGTTGAAAGCTTAACCCATGTTTTCTGGTGCTTCAGGTAAGAGTCAGAAAAGTTGGTCTGGGCTTTCTTCTTTTATGCTAATAGTCCAAAGTTTATTAATAACAAATATGGACTTGTCTTTATAAAGTTAATTAGCTAGACATTCACATTTTTTGGATAAATTTATTTAGAAATTATTTTATAGTTTTTCTTTGAACAGTACCTTTTAGTCTTTCGCATTTTTCCTAATATATCAGTTTCTTATAAAATTTTAAAATAAGAGAATTATTTTTCAATGCTTTGTTCAGCTTTGTATTCACTATCACTTTAGATCTTTATCTTCCAAATTTTTTAACTAGTTTTCATCTCTGCTGAAGTTTTCTATGATCAAATCACATTATAAAATCTGAACTCTTTTCAATGGAGAATTCATTTTATTTTAGGTGGGTGATAATAAATTCTCCATTTTCTAAGATGTTGGAAATTAAACATTTTTGTTTCTAATTTTAATTTAAGTAATTCTCCATTGCATCTTTATGTAGCACTCATTAATATGGTTCCTCTTCTTTTTCTAATTTCTGGTTAAATTGACCCTTAACTAAAATATCAAACTGCTGATCCCTCCACTTTAGGGTAAAACTTGAGTGAGTTACGAAGCTTAAATCATCTGCTTCATGTTTGTTCACAGTTGGGAGTTTTTCTTGTCATGTGAACTTTAGTTGTCTTCTATTCCATGTTCAGCCTGCTGCCTGTATGATGATGGACTGGAAAAAGCCAATTAGCATTTTCTTTTAAATAAGGACAATGAAATATCAAAGACCTGAAATGTAAATGCAAAAAACCCCCAAAAAACAAAAACAAAAAACCCCACTCCTTTTTCAGGTTTGTATCTGTTAAAAAAAATAAAAGGACAGTTTTATAGATACCTGGTTAGAGATACCTTATACTAATAAAATATAAGTTTTAAAGAAAGAAAAACATCTTTCCCAATGCTTTAATAGTCTTATTTTAATTATTTCCATTTGTGGGAGAGGCTAAGTGCTCATGTGCCCTTGCTCCAGTCTGGTCCCTAAATTACTTTAGAATGACATTGGTTAGAGCTCCCTGAGGTAGCAGGTAGCCCCTCTGCTGTAGACTGGACATTTTACGAAAGGGTCAGTTGCTTCCCATTGGTGGCAATTCATCTTGCTAAGAGTCAGACACCTTGATTCCATGTTCCAGCAAGCAGGATTTTTATTGATGAATTCATTACAAACAAGAGAAGGTATTTGATAACCAGGAAGGCTCTTTCTCAACCCCCTTATCCCTAATTTCTGTTCTGTACAACAGGACAGGTGCTATAAGTTGCATAAGGTCTTTTGTAGGTTGAAGGATTAGGGCAAAAATGCAAGAGGCTTTCCCTTGAGTGTCCTATTTCACCCTCAGAGATAACTAATAGCATTTTAAAACATAGCATGATAGCTCAAGAATATCTTTACCTCTTCCAAATGGAACCAAGTACGTGACTACAAACTGGGGACTATACAAGAAGCAGCAGAAAATAAGCATAAGGAAAAATGTTTGCAGTTATGCTTAAACTATTAATTATTCTGTTCATGGTAAAAGCATTTGGAAAGAGGAGTAGGAATGAGAAGAAGTTTCAAGGAGGAAAACAGTTTGATTTTTGCTTTTATATTTGCTTTTAATATATATGTTAAAATACTGTTGCCAAAGTACTATGTTTTTAAAAAATAAATATATATTTGCTTAAATAAAAATGTCTTTTCAAAAATATTCTATAAATACTGGCCTCCATGAGCTTCTCTAGCACTAGTAATAATTTACCTTTACTAGCTTTGCAATAACTAATATTTCAAGACGGTATTACAATATTTAGTGCACACTTTAATTGTCCTTTACCATTAGTAGGACAAGGAAAATAATTGACCAACTGGAGGAAATCATATTTAGGGGACAACAGAAGGTCCCCAACTAACCTACCAGTGGTCATTGTCATCATCATCATCATTATCATCATCATCAACATCATCGAGCAGCAGTTTTTAAACAGTCCATCTGAGCGTGCCATGGCGCAGCACTCTGCAAGGTTAATGAAACAGAGTGCCAAGGACTGCCACTTTAATGCTCTCCTTCATACCAGAGATTAACCATCAGGAGCACACATCATGCACACACACACATGCAAATTGCACCTCTGTTGAAACACTGGCTACGGAATGTTTTTTAGAAATGGTCTGGCCATTCCCAATTGAGGAAATCACAATGCCACACTGGACATGTTTGTTTTATATTGTCCTTCCTTAAGCAAAGTGATTTGATCAGGTAATTGCTTAAAGAAATATTTTGTAATACTATGGTTCTGATCTGTGTAGTCTTTAAATTAACCTTTCTATGAAGTACTTGTATTATTATGGAATTATTACTTGCGAATAATGGAAACCTGATAGTTCTTAGTAAATATATTTTTGCTGTTATCAGGGCAGGCCATATTGTTCTAGTTATATTTACTAGAATGGTTTTCTTTTTTGCTAAGGATGAGTAAGTAGTCTTTTCCCTTCATTGAATTTTCTAATATTGACACAATGCAAGCTTCAGGAACATTTAAGAATATAAACCTTTCTACCCGTTGTTGATCCTAACAATCATCTTTATCTCCCCTGTTTAGTTTAGAAATTTATCTTATCTTGTCTTCATACCTTGAAAGAAAAGACAAAAGGAATTTAAGTTTTGATCTAGTAGAGCTCACTTTATCAAAAACATCCTTTGCTATTGGTGTTCATGAGCTACAGTCAATCTCCTTGAAAATAATATGAATTGATCCTTCTGAAATTTGTTGCTATTTTTATTAAGCTCCCTTACTACTTCTTCTTGAGGGAGGGGTTAAGGAAGGATAACATAAGAAGGTTTTCCTGCGGAGATTTTTAAGAAGGTAAGATAGAAAATGACATCATGCCTGTGAGAGCTTGTCTTAGACAGGGGCAGTGGAGAGAATCACTATCATTTTTGAAAGAGAAGGCAAGGACTCCGATGGTTGTACTCCTGATGGGCATCCATTGTTCTGTTATTCAAAGTCTCTAGTAGATGATGCTATTAGCTGTGAAGATTCAACCTTAAGCCTTTTTCTAATCAGCAAAATGTTTTCTTTAGCAGAATGACTAAAGAGAATAAGGTGTTAAGGACTTTATTATGCAAGCAGATGGTAATTATTATGGGAACAAAGATTATTTCCAAATTTTGAGTATTACCTAATGTTGAGTTGTCAATATAGGTTTGTTGATGATGATGTGGTATTAATCTGCTTCAGAAAAAATACTTCACCTGGAAGTCTGATTGGAAAGTAACTTTAGTTGTTATAAGAATATCAGTGAGTTTCTATGGCAAGTTTCTGAATTTGTGGGAAGCTGTGTTGATTATATTCTACAGGTCCATTTTTTAAATTAAAATCAAGTGAAGCCAGTTGTGCTGTAAGGTCAGATTTGTTGCATGCATGTTGCTTTGCTTAGAAGGGGATGAAGCACAAAATGAGAACAACTCTTGTCCTTCTAAGCTTACCCCCTTAGCAAAGCTTTGATGACTCAATATGCTATTGCTGTCATTGAAAAGATCCCGAGTCAGTCATCTAGAAATTCTCCCACACAAAGATTCACAAGAGATTACAGATCATTTTTCAGAGTACGGACAGTCAAAAGGACTTAAGTCTCAAGAAAATGTAGTTATATAAGGAATTTAAAAGCAGTAAAAATTTTCCATTAACCACACAGAAGAGAAAACCATTACCTTTCTGCCATTTCAGCAGTATGATATAAAACAATACTCTGATAAAAGATGAAAACAAATCTATAAATCTGGTCTGTGCATAAGGAGGATGCATGCATAGTGGCATTAAATGTGACTTTAATTTGAGTGTAGACAACCTAAAGATTTTCTTAGTGCTGGTCAACCTCAGCACAATTGTGAATCTCAGAAACTTGGCCCCACAACAAAAATTGTTCTGATTTTCCGGAGGTTTTATTATCTTCCCCTATAAATCTCACTTAATGTTGAGACAGCAGCAGTAACATTCAGAATTTTGGTTTTCTACCAGCATTGGTGGAACAGCACTTAATCCAAACAGAATGTATCTATTTATTGTTTATTTTATGCTACAGATTGTGCTAGGCATTTGGGGGAAAACCAAAGAGCTATAAAAAAAGAAGAAACCTGAACTAAGTTATGTTAGAGGTGGCATTTGTATGTATGGTGGGAGAAATGAACCATTCGAGGCAGTTCAGAGTCAAATTAAAAATTTTATGACTAGAATATGAAATGTTAAAGAAATTTACAAGAAGGGATTCCAGTGTGAACTGTAGTACTTGGACTAATGTGAATAAACTAGGTCTTGGGTTATGCATTAAAGAGGTGCTTTTGTGGAATGGTATTGCAGAGAAAGGTTTGAATTTATCGAGGTTGGGTTAACTACATATCTAGTATGTCTAACAGCTGGCTATGTGAACATCAGAAAGAAAATCAAAATAAGGGCACACTTAATCACATACAGGGCTAAAGCTTGCAAATATTAGCTGAAGCAACTGATTGGAATGCTTACTGCACATAAAGAGTTAATAATTTTACAAACCTTTGCCATATATCTGATGTGAAAGAATAATCTCAAAAAGAGTACATTCCAACTTCAGCCTCAGGATTTATATCCATAAAGGGATTCATATATGTGTGAATATCATGTATGAAGCATAAAAGTTGATATTTTAAAATGATTTGGAATAATATAATTAGCATATCAAGAAAAATATTATTTCTTAAAGTATTTTAAATTATCAATTTATTATAGTATTTTGGCACAACCTCAAAGGGGAGTCATCACTTGCCTAAAGTCAGTCCCACCACTTCTCCATAAACTTCACAGGGATTTTATCCCACAAATGAGCCCTGCTGTTTCTCATCTCTTTAATCTCTTTCTGTTCACTTCTTCCTTCCAGACAATTTTTTAGACATATTCTACCACTTTCTCATGGTTAAAATAATATCAAGCCATAAATTAATCTCTAATACACAAATATATGCACCTTGTCAAGCAAAATTTTAATTATTTGCTAGGACTGGTGTTAAATACTACCTGTCAGGAAAATATTTTAGGATTCTCCTAATGTAATGTCTATTGTCACATCAAACTTCTTACTTACCCTTGGAAGTACTTAGTGCAAATCGTATTAATTGGTGATTTGTGAATTGATTGGTTTGTTGAGTGCCTTCTGTGATGGCTGTAACGTTCTCATCAGCTGTTACTTCCACAGCACTGAATTCTTGGTGCCTAGCACAGTGCCTGGTGTGTAGTGACCCTCAGTTAATACTTGCTGCATGAAGGAATAGCTACAAGATTTGGTCTTTCCCATATGCAAAATAATTCCATGTAACCTTGAACATTCAAGGATGTGCCAGATGGAAGAAAGACTCACATATTCTACATGTCTGCCTTTCTCATCTTTTCTAATACTTTTCTATTTGCATCCCGGGTTTTGTATGTCCAGATTGAAGAAAACAAACGACTCAACTTTATTCCATTGCAAACTTTGAAGGGCATTTCCTAACTTCCTAACCTTTTGTCTGCTGCACATAGGTTTATGAGTTTACCAACTCATTTTAGTCTGGTCCTGTGAAAGAATGTGAACAATATAAACATAACCCAAATGATCATTATGCTAAGAGAATTTATTTAGATTTTTGTATGATTTCTTCTGAACCTCCATCCTTCTAATAATACTAGATGTATATGATAGAATAGCCTAATTGGGGCATAACTAATATAGCCCTTTCAGCTTTTCCATCATCATGTCATATCATACCATGGTTAGTTGTAGGCAAAATTATTTATAAAGACTCTCCAGAATGTATTACTTGACTCTCCCACAGACGGTCTATTCACATCAATTAGACACAGAAAGACACCAGACAAATATTTAAGCAGACATGGGCTACAATATGAATAAAGGAGAAAATCTGTTTCAATTTCCCAGCCCCCATTCCTAGGCAACAGTTGTATAATCACTGGGGCAGCCAGAGTGAATACTATTGGCACTCTTTTTAAGGGGCACTGTGATGTACAGTCAAAATAGAAAGGAAATGTTAGCATAACTAAGATATTTCGTCTTCTCCGTCTTATGTGTAGCTTTAAAATAATTTTTAATTTTTGATGATATTAACACAATTAAAATTTAGAATTTTTATTGGTTATGGAAAGGACAGATTACTGAGGATAAAAACCCACAATTATAGATAAGAGTAATCATACTGTCATGTTTTATGCACACATGAAAGATAAAATGGAGCTTGGAATTCTAAACAGATGAATATAGTAACTGGGCTATTTAATATGGTCATTTAAATGTTTAATAGAAGCAAAGTTGATGTAGTTATATACCAGTGCTCTCTGTTTACATCTTACTTTTAAGGTCTTCAGATATGTGGTGTCTAATTGCAGAGGCTGAATGACTAGTTCCCTATGGTTGTGCTCTATAGATTAGTAAAAAACATAAAGTTTTTTTTAAATGGGCTTATATACATACTTGTTTGGCCTTAAAAACACGTTTAAAAAATTCATCTCTTAACTGGTACACCAAAATCCCAGACTTTACCCCTCTATAAAATTCAACCTGTACCCTCCAAAATCTATTAAATTTAAAAAGTGGAAAGACAATATACCCACCTAAAATCTCTGTGCTTTGAGATTGCTTTCAGCGGCTTATGGTGTAGAGAAAAGGAGATGCTCCCATTTGCTTTCCAAAAGGATCTGCTATGAACTGGAACACATTAACTTTCCCTGCCTGATCACAGACTATATTTTTTTCAATGACATCAAAACTCACCCACCTCAAAACCCTAACTGAATTAGGGTTTGTTACCTATTGTGTTATAGTTACCAAAAGTGCTTTTGATAAGGTATTTGTATAGGAATTTCTTCTCTTTTTATTTCATTTTATTTATCTTTATATATGTAAGTGATATAAGTGCAGTTTTGCTGCATGGATTTAATATGCAGTAGTGAAGTCTGGGCTTTTATTGTAGCTATTAAATAATAATTTTTTTTAATCCCTTACTCTGCCCTGCTATCCTGATTTTCTGGGTCTCCAGTGTCTATTCTGTTCTCTATGTCCATGTATATGTATTATTTAGCGTCCATCTGAAGTGAGAAGATACAGTATTTGACTTTCTGTTTCTGAGTTATTTCACTTAAGAAAGGGCCTCCAGTTCATGCTTAGTCTCTTAAGACAGGTGAACCATACTTTCATCTGAAGGTCAAAAGTAATGTAAAACATGATTTTCAGGTTCTTTGTTATGGCCCAAGAATGTGGAATATTTGATCTAACAACCTTGTAGTAACACTCCCTGAGTACACTTTGTAGGATCTTTAGGGATATGCAAAAGTTGATAATCTCACACCCTTATGATCTGACTGTCACAAAGAGGAAGAAAAGCAAATGCATACATTGTCTAAAGTGGTTAATAAGAGATCATTTACATGGAAACAGCAAAAAGAGAGGTACAGGTAGTGAAAATCAGACTAATTTTGAGGAGAAAAATCAGCTGCAGAAATCAAAGACACATCATTGAGGCTGAAAGTCTTTGGCTGGTCTCTGAAGAATGGGTAATATTTGCTAAAGTGGGTAAATGTGGGGATTGGTTGACGACTCCAGGCCACAGCATAAGCAAAAGCTTAGAGGCTGGAAAATGTATAAGGAATAATGAAGAGGATTACAGGGAGAGAGAAGGCTAGGGGAACTTGATTTCAAACACAACTCTATCATTTATTATTTGTGTGACTTCAAGCAATGGAGCTAATTTCCTAATTTCAGATTTCTTACATGTAAATGAGAGTAATAAACCTACAGAGTTGTATGTATGGACTAAAGAATGTTCATGAACAGGCTTTTGAAAATGCCATGCACTGTAGGTGTGAATGAATTTTGGTTGCACCATTTGACTTTTCTTGGAAGAAGAAGTGTTAACAATGGAAGATAGAGTACCCTCAAGTTAGATGATGGAGGACTTAGATGCACACAAGAGGCACATGAACCATATTGTATAAGCAATGGATAGATTTTGAAAGTTTTAAGGTGGGGTAATAAGCTACTTATAAACAAAGTGTTTTAAACAAATGCATTGGTGACAATAATAGGATTTACAGTAATGGGTGAGAAAGAGTCAGAAAGAGTAGAAAAAGGTGCATTTGGTAAAATCCAAATAAGATCCAAATGTTTTAAGGAGCTCTGAGATTCCTTTTTTTATAAATAATGAAAATGAAAAAGAAGAAGATAGTTTTACGAATATTAGTAATTGACAAGATTCTGATTAATCTCTTGTGCAATAACACCCCAGTAGGGGTAAGGTTTATGGAAATCACTTTAACATTCAGAATATCCATTGGAGTCTTTAATTGTTAACAACAAAAACAGACCCTGAATTTAGCTAAAGAGAAATTTAAGGAGGTGAGGTAACTCATAGATTCTCTGAGAGGTTCAGAAAACCAGCTGTGGAGCTTTCTTCTCTAGCACAACACACCAAATTGTGCCATAGGCCTTTTCCAAGAGAGCTAGCACTTATACTGGAATCTTGTTACTGCTGCCTTTCAAGACTAGATGTATGAGTGTCAGCCTTGTCTTCCCCAGATTATATTGCTCAGAATCCCTCATTCGTGTGTCTCTACATTGTCAGTAAGCTCAAGTCACAGGCAAAGAAGTCTGAGAATATGACTTCAGTGGTTATAGGAAATGTTTCATCATGTAGAAGGTTTCTCAAATATAGAAAAGTGTATTTGTGGGCTGGGCTGCATTGTCTCTCTCTAATATACATACATTGAAATCCTAACTCCCAGATACTCAGGATGATTGTGTTTGAAGATGTACAGGGACTTTAAAGAGGTAATTAAGGTTAAAAGAAGTCACTGGGATTGGGCTCCAATTCAACATGGCTGGTGGTGTTAAAAGAGGACATTAGGACACAGACACAGGAGGAAGAGCAAGTTAAGACTCAGGAGAAGATGACTATCTTCAAGTCAAGGAATAAACCCTGAAAGAAACCAATCTCGCTGATACCTTGATCCATTCTATGGCCACCTAGTCTATGGTATTTTGCTATGGTAGTCCTAGCAAACTAAATCAAGCGTCCAAAATAATGACACATAGTGAAAAATAATGATATATGGTTTCATCCTTATAGAAAAGAAGAATTTTCCATTTGGGTAAACAAATGATACAAAGTAAGAAACATTAGAAAAGAAAGCTGAGAAAGAAACTCTTGGCTAGTTGCACAGAGAAGGCAGGCATTTGGAAGGAAATGGTACACAATGCTGGTTTAGTTACAGAAATCTCGGATTATCTGGAACATGTTAAACTTAAAGGGGTAGTGAAATCTGAGTGAAAATTTCAATATTTAGGTGTAGATGCAGAACTAGAACTTAGAAAATAGTTTGGAGATGAGACATGGATATGGTGTCATTTATGAGGATATGGTCACTGAAGTCCTGAGAAAGGGTCTATTGTTGAGCACACATGGAAAAAATGAAGGCTTTTCTAAGGACTGAAAAAAAGTCTAGTACAGAGGGAGGGAGAAAAGAATAGGTAAATATCAAAAGAAAAAAACACTTAGGAGACAGTGAATTCCTGTGTGTCTCTATCATATCTCAGTTCTATGTACTGTGTTCTGAGGGGCAAGGGGCCCCAGACATAGTGAATGGAGTACAGTGTTGGCAAAACAAGCAGCGAATCAGAGGAATGTGTGGTCAAGGTGATACATTCGGATAATTTTAATAAAGGCAAAGTTGATTCTTTAGAAGAATGGGGCAATAATAGTCGGAATTTTTGTAGAAGAACCTTGTGCACTCGCTTCTGAAATGAATGCTGAAGATATGGCAAAGGCAAGATATGGTAAAGGTAAAGGTTCAGCCCCGCCCTTCTGAACTTTGCTTTTTCAAAAGAATTATGGACAGGCAAACTACCAATTATGGTGTCACTGCCACCATGACACAGAGCACACACAGGAGCTGGGATGCTTTGGGTGCATACAGGGTAGAACATGGTTCATATGTCGGGAAATGACATGTAGAATAAGATGCAAAGAAGGAATTGGAGTAGCAGGCTAAGTGATGATGGGAAAATGGACATGTTGTGGAGGTTGGATTTGAGCTTATGAACGCTAATAATCTTAACTAGGAGAGTTGAAAAAGTTGTATTTAATTTTTAGAAGGGACAAGACTAATGATTGAGTCCAGTAAGACAGTGGTGAATATGTCAAGCTAATACATGATGATGCACTGAACTACAAGAGAGATGGTAGGCGTGATGTTCAATGAGTGAATTCAGAATGCATGAAAAATATAATCAGCAAAATTTGACTAACTAGATGTGTAAAGAGAAGGAAAGACATAACAAATGACCCAGAGTTTATGTCTTATGGGAAGGAGAAGACTGTGATGAGATTTGCTGAGCTAAGGAATGTTAGAGGAAGAGACTGCAGGAAGAATGGGAACAGAAATACCATTCTTGCAGGGGATGGCATCCCCAGAGAGAGGGAAAATTAAAAAGTAAGCTGAAGGATTTGGAACAATGAAAAATCTTCTAGTTTACCTTTAAGCTAGCCATAGCTAAATTTCTCATCTGAACAAGTTTCCAGCCTTTCCTGAAACTCTGGCCTATTAGGGATATAGCTTACACAAATACCCCACTGAGTCTATAAATACTTTGAGAAAATAATGGCCACAAAAGAGATTATGGCAAGACCTAGGAAAGATACATCTTCTAGTTCATTTCCTGCCCATGAAACAGATAAAGCAGATACCCATTGTGGAGATTGGCATTGGCCTGGGGTAGAGACCAAGGAAACAGCTCCAGCCCTGAGATATAAGCAGGAGGGCTTATATCCCTTATCACAGAGGAAAAGCCTCTGTGGGGGTGATGAGAGGAAAATGCCTCTCTCCCACCATTTCCTCAGAGGAGATTAATGCCAGTGACATTTTACTCCACAGTAAACTAGTGGAGTTTAACACCTCCCTAGGAATCTGGTGTGCAACCCCAGACAGAAGGCTTCACCCACACAAGGCTCGAGTTTCAGGTTCCTCAAAACTTCTCAAATCCTTAAAGTTAATAATAATAACTATAGGAGCTGATATGCTCACTCAGTGAAACTGCTGATGCCTTGGTTCCTTCCCTCAGCTTACCTCCTGGGCAAAGAGATTTGAATAAAAACTGAGTGGAATAGAGACTTGGGGCCACTCAATGGAGCCCATGAACAGATGGTGGTCCCCTGAGCCCATTGGGTTCCACCTTTGACAATTCTATTCTGTGTCTCATGTCTCTTTCTTTATTGTCATTCCTAACTTTATATTTCTCCAGTCAGTTGTGCCAGTTCCACAGGTCTTAGCGGACCCTGCTTCCTGCTCCTTGCAGGAGACCACTATGTGGAAATGTTGGACATGGGAAGATAAATTTACTTCTGGACTGGATTAGTTTAAAGCAGATGTGAAAAGTAAGCCAGACTAAGATTTGAGGGAAAGATTTGGGTCAGAAAGGGAGGTTAGATGTGAAGTCATCATATACTCCTGCAGTTACTACTAATATTATAACAACAACAATAATTATAGTTTTGAAGACCTAAAAGTGATGGAAAGGAGAATATTTCAAAATCCTGTAAGTCGCTATTGGTGATAAAATCCTGCTGTGAATCCATGAAGGCCCTAAAAGCCTTTACTAAATCTATCTAAAGGAGGACATAATGCCCTGCTATGGTGGCTCATGCCTATAATCCTAGCACTCTGGGAGGCTGAGTGGGGTGGATTGCTTGAGCTCAGGAGTTCAAGACCGGTCTGAGTAAGAGCTAGACCCTGTCTCTACTAAAAATAGAAAAACTAACCAGGCGTTATTGTGGGTACCTAGAGTCCCAGCTGTTCGAGGTTACCATGAGCTATGATGATGCCATGGCACTCTATCCCGGGTGACAGAATGAGACTTTGTTAAAAACAAACAAACAAACAAAAAAAAAAAGCACAGGAAAATGTTTTAGAAAGTTTCAAGGGGCGAAGTCATAATGGTATGAATTAAAGAGTAAATATGCATGGCTAAAATGAAAGAAAATGTAAAAAGACATTTTAGAGAAAAGACAAGATATTTTATGGTAACTGTAGCTGGTGAGAGATGGTTGATGAGGGGACCAGGAAAAATATTCTAAGAGAGACAAGGGTGTATTGATAGAGGCTGATAGAAAGAGCACAGTGTAGAGAAATGAGTTGGCTGTACAGGAGGGAAAAGTTATAAATGATGAAACCAGAGACTCCAGCCAACAAAGGCTGATGATATGAAGATCATGGTAGGAGGAATCACACGCTAATTTAATGGTAAGAATAAAAAGGCAAACATCAGTATGTTGTCAGTTTGGAGGTTGGGAATTAGCAGCATTTATGTCTTGTGTTTCCTGTGTATGCTTGTGGAACAGGGTAGAGTTGTGGTACAGAGGAGCTTATACTAAAAAAATCCAGATCGGGAAAGAACTTTTTTCATCAGGATTAGTCTTATGAACATTTCTCATAAGTTCACTCTGTCCCTTGGTAGGGTCCTGTTTGGCTGAGGTGTCTAAGCAGTGTGTTATGGAAACATGCCTTTGACTAATAGAAGTAATTATGAAAGTCACAGATTCAAACAAGTTCACAAAGGTGTTAGGTTAAAACATTTGACCTGATCAAACTAAAAAGCTTCTGCACTGCTAAGAACACAGTAAGTGTAGCAGGCAGACAGCCCTCAGAATGGGAGAAAATATTTGCAGGTTCTGCCTCAGACAAAGTTGGTTTTTATGTTATTAGGTCCTACATGCCCTTTCTTAAACTTCATAAAGAACACAAAACAGATGCAAGGACAGATGTGCTACTATATGAAATAACAATGGTAGTGTATAAATTCTCAGGAAATGCTTTATTTAGACAATTTGTCTTATACAAAGTTTAGATTAATACCTTTAACATTCTGAGTCTTCTGCAAAAAGGAAAGAATCTCAATTTGAGAAGATAAAGACAAAAGTAGGGAGTAGGGAAGGCAGGAAGACATTCTCTTTTCTCCCCCTGTAGAGTGACTATCTCTGGCTGTGGGATCTTGGGAAGACAGCCTAATATTCCCGACCCGCAGTGTTCTAAGTGAAAAGAAGATGGGAACCTAATTTCTGAATGTCTTTGAATGTCATTATCTTTTATATGTTGAATATTTAAATTTCAAATTGATACCATATGTTATTATTCCCATTTTTGAGGTAAGAAAATAGAGAAACAGTTAAATTAAAACATAATTTCAAGGTTAAATAGCTTGGTCTTAAACCTAGCTCTATCTAAATTCAAGTGTAAGCATTTTCTGTAACATGTTAATCTTCCAAATACCTTTAAGCTCAGAAATCCTATAAAGGAGAAATCCTTTTAATTTGGTGACACTTTCTTTGGTTCCTAACTTTTTCTCTCCCAATTCGTTACACTCCTGCATTTCTCTATTTATTTTGTAGCTCAGTAAAAGGGCTCCTTGTTTCATCTCTGTTCTCATGACACCTTCTACCACTCTCTCTGTCTCGCCTCTAATTCCCTTTCTCCCTTTCCCTACCTTTAAAATAGTAGAGCATTCTGACCACCTGACTATGTTGCAGACGGTGGTCATCAAAATGCATGCCTAGTATTAAGGGCAGAATTGCATTGTAAAAGAAAATTGTGTCATAGAATGAGTTCCTTTTTTCTCACTGACCCCATTACCCTGGTAAACTACCCTGCTTTGCCCATGTCCTGTAGCTGTGAATGGACAGGTCATATTTCATAGGATGTTTAAACTTAAAATCTTGCTAGGCCCATCTGTAATGCAGAACCAATTTCCATCAGGAAATTTAAAATTCTACAGCTGGAAGGAACTCAAAGATTACCTAATCATGCTTGGTCATTTTGGTCATTTTAGAATGGTGAAATTGGGTCTCTGAGAGAACAAGTGCTTTCCTTAAGGTTACAGTGAGGAGCAAAATTCATAACCACTCAGACTGCCCAGTGGAGGGCTTTGAATGGGAATCTTTGGCTTAAAGTCTTAATACCTGATCTATTATTTAGCCGGGAAGGGGCATGAAAAGCTTCGTATGTTCCCTAATGGGATGAGTGATTAAGGCCGTACATCTCAGTGGGTGAGCACATGTAAGGTTCAAGTTGCAGCTGTGCTACTTTACACATGGAACCATTTTCTCTGTGAGCTCCATGTAGAACCTTTAGGTTATTCTCGTAAATCTTGCATGTAGCATGATGCTGGCAGTCAGGGGTACTTGACTTCATTCATTTGCATGAATAAATGAATGTAGGAATGCATGAATAGTTTCTATCTCTTAAATTGTTGTGAGATTTCAAGGAGAATTTTAGCACACAGGCCCATGTGAATAATAGTCATTATCACCTAAGGAAGGCTAAGTGTCTTCTTCCTTTATAGCCCACATTTACAAGTATCAAGGAACTTTCTGATTATGCGCAGTTAGTGGTTCTGTCTTAAAGTCTATGCTTATAGTCAAACAATATCTATGAACCCCTTAGAAATAGTTGGTAGGCAAGAGGGACAAAAGAATGGAATACGCATTTACTGTAATGTAAAAATGTAAGAATAAAAAGAAGTTGTAAGACTAAGAATCTGTATGTCAGAAGGTGGTGGAGAGAAGTTGAACAATGAAGTTTCAGATGTTACAGAGCACTGTGTCTGCCTTCCTTCCCTGTCCCTATTTCTTTACTTCATGCTGAGCAGGATCGACCCTTCAATACATCTTGGTTTCCTGCAGTTCACTAGAACTTTCCAGTGAAACCACATCCTAACTCAAATTGGACAGCTCCTTTACTTGGAAGAGCAATTTTAATCCTCTTGTTTCAAAATGAAGTGAATTCAACACAGGCTGTCACCCTGGAGTGAAAGGATGTGTACATATTTATATTACCTTATAAGTTCTGTAAATTTTCAGGGCATATGTATATCATTTTAACAAACAATAGTAGTCTGATATGGGGGTCGTGAAATTGTAGACAAACATGAACATTAATTCTACATTTGGTATTTATATTAGCAGAGAGATAAACTGTTTCTGAATCAATTCTTAAAAGTAGTCATAATTTCCCCAAACATGTTGATTCTGGCAGAATACAATGGTTTTTTTTTAATATCCATTTTTTAAAAAAAATTAGAATATTATGGGCTACACACATTTTAGTTACATAGTTTTCTTTTGTACACTTTACATCGAAGATAAATGTACGCCCTTTACCCAGAGAGTGTACCCCATTAAGTGTGAATTTACACATTTCCTCCTCCTTCCTCCCACTTGCTTAATTTCCAATGAGTATTTACTTTCATCTGTGCACATAAGTACTGATTAATTAATTCCAAATTGGTACTGAGTACATGTGTGTTCCTTTTTATTTTCTTGTGATACTTCACTTTGAAGGATTTTCTCCTGATCCATCCCGATTGTTATGAAAGATACTACATTATTTTATTTAAAGAGATTCTTATTTCTTCAGGGTATAAGTCAAGTAAAATTTAAGAAAAATGGCACAATGATGTCAGTGGTTTGTGAATCACTGTGTTTCTTATAGGCTAAATTGTTAATATGGCCATTTACAAAGCTATACATGCATTTTTGAAACATTGCTCTTAGAAGAGAATTTCCACTTGGGACAATGCACTTTCAAATCCATTGCCTACAAGTGTCTGTAGAAAATATTTGCAGTCATGAATAACCACATCCTAGATAACAAGTACAATCTGTCAAAAACCAGGGCATCTGGAGTCCTTGTCTAAGTACCAGGATACATATTGCTACTTGACCCACATTTTTTCCCTCTCAATGTGAAATAATTCACATTTGTTTCAGTGATATGAAAAGGGAACAGGATACAAAACTTTTAATTTGTTTTGAAATGTCTTAAAATCATGAAGACATTCATTTTTAAGTGTCAGGATTTAAGAACATATAACCCCGTGCAAGTGATTTAAACGGTAACCATACGTGTGGATGACAGTCTCATTAGATTGGCATTTAAATGGATGGGCACACATGATAGCATCTGACAAACAGAATTTCTCACTCAAGCAGAATTCATAAAATCTATGTCAGCCTAGGTAAAATTCAAAGGGGCGATTGAGCCATTGATTAGGGAATGAAAATTGTTCCTGTATACTACAAATGTTCTAAGAGTTTACTCATGCCTAACTCATTTTATAATATGTATAGTTATAAACTGGTGATTCTGTTTTTGAAAATTAATAGTAATATCTTAATTTTAATAAATTCTTTTTCTTTTTGAGCCAGAGTCTCACTCTGTTGCCCCAGGCTAGAGAGGCAACCTCAAATTCCTGGGTTCCAGTGATCCTCCTGCCTCAGCCTCCCAAGTAGGCTGCCTGTCACCACAGCTGGCTAATTTTTCTATTTTTAGTAGAGATGGGGTCACCTTCTTGCTCAGGCTGGCCTTGAGCTCCTGAGCTCAAGTGATCCTCCTACCTCAGCTTTCCTGCCATGCACTGGATTACAGGCATGCACTGTTACTGGCCTACTTTTTTAATAGTGCAAATTTATTGATGATCTTGATTTTTAAGTGTAAGAAATGTCCAATTATGTTGGACATCTATTTCAGTGTGAGAGAGAGACTTGGATTTAGGACATAGTGTTGTCACAAAGTGGACATATCTCTGATCAGCTAAGTTAGAAAGGAAAAAGTGCAGAACATTTAAACCATAATTGGGCAGGGCTAGGTAGAGGAAACATAAAAGGCCTGCCTATTTTGTCCATGTAGCAGAAAGCAAAGAAGTAGAAACCATGAGGAAAGAAACTATTCCATATATGTTTTGCACATTCTCCCTCTCCCCTACTGATTGATTCATTTTGTGGTCAACGGAATGAGGTTTTCTCTTTCCCAGAACCATGTTCCTGGTTTTAACCCTCTTTAGCAGTAGTGATTACAGCAGAGAACTGCCAAGAATCCCGACCAACAGTGGTCCCTTCAATTTCAAATTGTAGGCATAAAGGTGCTCAAGGACTGTGCCTGGTCAACTTGGTGAGAACAGAAAAAGAAGCCAAGCCCAGACTTCTCTGCAGCTGTCCCTTAGAAGGAAAATACTTCTGGGAGTCCCCAGAGTGCCCCCTGGTTAGAGTATGTCATTGCCATCACAACTCACTACTTCTTAGAGTCTGCTGCTGTGTGCTTCACCAAAAAGATCTTAGTATCATCATCCAACCACTGATGTGTTTTTAAAAAGTACTAACATGATCAATGGAGAAATTTAACTGGGTAGAATGCCATTGACTATGTTAAACGCTTGACAGAGTAACATGAATAATTTTCAGTGATGTACCTATATAGAAACAATGTTTTACTATTTACAAGTGTGATGGTTAATTTTATATCTCAACTTAACTGGACTAATGGATGCCCGGTTATCTGGCAAAAGATTATTTCTGGGTGTGTCTGTGAGGTTGATTATGAAATAGGTCAGCTTATGAATCAGTGGGTTGAGTAAAGAAGATCAACTCTCATTCATGTGAGTGGACATCATCCAACTTATTCAGGACCCAAATTAAACAGAAAGGTGGAGAAAGGGTGAATTCTCTCTCTCCTGTGCTGAGGTATCCAATTCCTCATATTCTTAGACATTGGAATTTCTTAATTCTTGGGCCTTTGGAATTCTGGGCTTATACCATTGGCTGCCCTGGTTCTCAGGCCTCTGAACACAAACAAAATTACTCCTCTGGCTTCCTGGCTCTCTAGTGCATGGATAGCAGATTGTGGAACTTCTCTGTCTCTATAAGTAGAAGTCTGGAGAACCTTGACTAATTCAAGTATAATTGCTTTCATTTATTTTTGTAGAATTAAACATTAAATATCACAGCATTCTCATTTTTTAAGGGCTGAGAAACTGAGAGCAAAGAGGGAAGATACAGATGATTTAATACAATGTAAAAAACTTAGAAACTTCATTCATATATTTTAGTCTTTTAGAGTAGAATGTCTTTTATAGAATCATTATATGTGATACATAATCTTATCTTTAAAGATAAGCATCCAATTAATACTGATCTACACCCCATTTTGAATTGGAAATCCACTGGCCAGTCTCTGTTTTGAGTACACTGAATCAAAATCTTGATTAGAATAATTGGTTTAGTAGCATGGTCACCTTTTTAAACCCATAGTTCGCAACAGGCATCGCTTGTCAGAAGGCTGGTGGCTAACTTACAAGACTTACTCCTACTGCTCAGTTCGGTCAGTACCTAGTTTGCCTCCAGGACTGCTGCTTGCTGTGAAATACTGCAATGTGCTCATGTCCCTCAATTCCACTACATCATCCAACACACCCAATTGTTACTAGGAATGTCTTCACCAAGAATTACCCAATAGAGACCTATTAAAAAGAAAAACTAATATTAGTATCTATTTCATCACTACTCCTAAGCATCGTATCCTTTGATACAGCGTCTTTAATCAACATTTTCACTAACATATGTGAAGCATGCATAAACCATACACAATAATCCAGGTTTCAGAGGAAATGGTAATGGTGATGTATTTAGTTTACTGATGTTTTCTCTACTCTACTTTCTCCAAAACGATTAAATGTGGTATACAATACATAATTAAAATATTTATGTTTATAAGTATAGTTGAAGCCACAAAGCAAAAACTTCATTAATATGATAGTACACAGTGCATATATATATATATATTTTTTGAGACAGAGCCTCAAGCTGTCACCCTGGGTAGAGTGCCGTGGCATCACAGCTCATAGCAACCCTCAATTCCTGGGCTCAAGTGAGTCTCCTGCCTCTGCTTCCCAAGTAGCTGGGACTACAGGCGCCCGCCACAAAGCCCAGCCATTTTTTGGTTGCAGCTGTCATTGTTGTTTGGCGGGCCCAGGCTGGATTTGAACCCGCCAGCACAGTTGTACATGGCTGGTGCCTTAGCCACTTGAGCCACAGGCACCAAGCCCACTCTGCATATTTTCATACAATACAGAAAGTATTTTCATTTTGGGAGTAATAGGCTGTCTGTTGGTTTGATTGAGTCTAAATACATGTGTTGAAATGCACCAAACTGACAAAATATTGACCATGTCTTCTGTATGAGTGCTGCCTTCTCTCAAATATTTACTGAATGACAGGCATTCTTTTTGTGATGGGGATATAGCAATTCATCAAATAGACAAGGCCTCTGCCTGCACCATGCTTACATGTACCTAGCAGGGAGACATAGAATACAATAAATAAATATGTGTACACACAAATAATATTGTGAATGGTGACAGTGCTCAGAATAAAAAAGTGTAGATAAGTGGGAGACTGTAATAGAGAATCACCAGGGGACTTTGAGAGAGCTGCAGTGTGTAAAGTGATGAGAAAGATGTAGTCTCTGGCCTTAAATTGCTAACAGCTCAGGGGGTGGCTGAGATGTATACACTGAAAGCCATTACTCACTGGTGGGCTATTTCTCAGAGCTCTGCCAAATCCTCATTTTCAAGAGGGATGTTAATAGGTATTTCATGAAAACAATCAAAAAGTTTTGTAGTCATATATATCAGGAAAGCACTGAGTAGCAGTGTAACTCCTCTTGGAAATTTATAATGCACTGTAATACAATGCCTGGTAGGCTCTGGGAAGCCTAGATGTAATAAAAAAATACATATAAATGTTCTTAATTCTATCTTTCAAAAATATTTTTGACCTTCAGATCCTGACTTCAGTCTAAGAAGTGCTTTACCACATAATGACTTTGAATGATATCAAAGTGATAGAAGAGCATATGTATCATAAGGTTTGGCAGCATAAACAAACCAGTGTATTTTGGGAATGAAAATAGTTATGGAGGCTCGGCACCTGTGGCTCAACAGGCTAAGGCGCCAGCCACATACACCTGAGCTTGTGGGTTTGAATCCAGCCCGGGCCCGCCAAACAACAATGACGGCTGCAAACAAAAATGGCCGGGCGTTGTGGTGGGCGCCTGTAATCCCAGCTACTTGGGAGGCGGAGGCAGGAGACTCGCTTGAGCCCAGGAATTGGAGGTTGTTGTGAGCTGTGATGCCACGGTACTCTATCCAGGTTGACAGCTTGAGGCTCTGTCTCAAAAGAAAAAAAAGAAAATAGTTATGGAAAAATTAGAGGTCATCATTCTTTGGTGATGACCATCATTGCCCAGTGTTGCCCAGAAATGTCTTCCTAGTGGAACTGTATTTTAGAATAGTGTGAAATTCTAGTTATTAGAGATATTAACATATTTAATATTATGATAACCTCATAAAATTAGAAAAATTGGTTTTGTTTCTTCTTTGACTGCTCTAGGATTATTATAGAGACATTGTATATTAGTGATATGTTACAAATAAGTCCAGTTCACTAAAATCTTGTCTTTTCGTTCTTGGCAAGACAAAGCATAGAAAGCTTTTATCAGTCAGTTGATACACTCACATGCACTTGATGTTTTGAGATAATTTATAAAAGTAGAGGCAGAATTTAAAGAAATCAACAGAGATTGAAATATCCCAAGTAGAATAGGAAGAAGGCTTCTTACCATGACTAGTCTTGAGCCCAAGTAGGTGGCTATGTGGAAAGAGTTGCCTGAGATGAATGGTGCTTTTCCTTATAGGATAGAGCATAAACCCCTGTCAGGCAGAGAACTTGATGGGTTAAATACCTACTTACCCTTTCCCTGCCCTGACATTGCTTACTTGTGTCTCCAAATGGCTTAAAACAGATAGAAACAGGAGGCCACATGGGCCTGCTGTTGAATTTCACATGGGTCCATCTTTGAGGCCAGAATAGGATGCAGAAGGGTATAAATTGATTTTGGAAGGAAAAATAAACTAGATATGGCATGCTATTTTTATGTTCTCCATCATAGCACTGGACTCTAAATGAGACTAGTCCATCTCTTCCCATTCCTTATTAAACAAGAGAAGAGTTCCCAGCCTCCGATACAATAAGACCTACTGCAGTAAGCACTGATGTGACTGAGCTTTGAAAACCATGACACTGAAGTTAATGCTCATGCCATGAAAAGTCTAGTGCAACTTATGTGTTAACTGTGAAATCATTTATTGCATTACAATTCAGACATGCAGTATCACTGCATCAGTGGGGCCCACAACCCCCTATGATTCCTTTTATTATTATTATTATTTGGGATTCATTGAGGGTACAAAGGATTAGGTTACACTGATTATGGTTGTTAGGTAAAGTCAGTCTTGTAATTGTGTCCCACCCCCAAGAGGTATACCATACTCCTTGACCCTCCCATCCTCCACTCTCTTCCTCTCTCCCCAATCCTTCATTCCCCTACCCCACCCCTTGTATAGATCATCTACTGCCTTCCTATTAGAATAGAATATATTGGATTCTTGCTTCTCCATTATTGTGATGCTTTACTAAGAAGAATGTGTTTCACCTCCATTCAGGTTAATACAAAAAATATAAAGTCTCCATCTGTTTTAATGACTGAATAGTATTCCAAGGTATACATATACTACAGCTTGTTAATTCATTCCTGGGTTGGTGGGAACTCAGGCTGTTTCCACATTTTGACGATTGTAAATTGAGCTGTGATAAATCATCTAGTCCAAATGTCCTTATGATAATAGGATTATTTTTTCTTCTGGGTAGATATCTAGCAATTGGATTGCAGGACCAAATGCAATGTCTAATTTGAGTTTTTTGAGGATTCTCCATGCTTTCTTCCAAAAAGGTTGTATTAGTTTACCGTCCCACCAGCAACATAAACGTGTTTCCTTATCCCCATATCCACGCCAGCATCTATAACTTTGAGACTTTGTGATGTGGGTCATTCTTACTGGGGCTAAGTGATATATCAGGGTGGTTTTGATTTGCATTTCTCTGATGATCAGGGAAGATGAGCATTTTTTCAAATGTTTGTTAGCCATTTGTCTGTCTTCATCAGTGAAAGTTCTGTGCATATCTCTTGCCCAAAGGTAGATGGGATTGTTTTCTCTTTTTCTGTTGATTAATTTGAGTTCCTTATATATTCCAGTTATCAACCCTTGGTCAGATCAATACTCTGCAAGTATCATTTCCCATTCTGAAGCTTGTATTTCTGCTTTACTTGTATCCTTAACTGTGCAGAAACTTTTCAGCTTAATTAAGTTCTGTTTGTTAATTTTTATTGTTGTTTTAAAGGCTGCTTAAGTCTTTGTTATAAAATCTTTCCCCAATCCAACATCATCAAGAGTTTTCCCACACTTTCTTCTAAGTTTTTTATCACTTTGTGTCTTAGATTTAAGTCTCTTATTCATCTTGAGTCAATTTTTGTATGGGGTGAAAGGTGTGGGTCAAATTTCAGTCTTTTACGTGTGATTATCCAGTTCTCCCAGCACCATTTGTTGAATAAGGGTTCTTTTCCACACTGTATACTTTTGTTTGGTTTAGCAAAGATCAGATGGCAAGTAGAGACTGATTTCATCCCTTGGTTTTCTATTCTGTTTTATAAGTCTATGTCTCTATTTTTGTGCCAATACCATGCTGTTTTGATTACTGTGGACTGATAATATAGCCTGAAGTCCGGTAGGGTGATGCCTCCAACTTTGCTTTTAACTAATAGCAATAGCTATTTTGCCTCTACTCTGCATCAAAGGGAAAACTACAACAGTGTTCTAAGTAATCATTCAGCATCATTCGCTCCCTGCTCAGTTCCTGTTGCTGTTACTCGTGTAGGAAGAGTCTGCTGGTGTTCTGCCCAGATTCCTTGGGATCCCTTTTACTGTTTCTTCTTGCACATCACTTGGCATGTGTGTCTCTCTTCTTATGGCTCATACCTGCAACTCCATTTGGATGGCTGCCTTTGCATACTAGAACCACGGTGCTCTGTGCAGTGCTGTCTTAGCTCAGCCTTCCATAACAAAATGCCATGGCCTGGGTGGCTGAAGCAACAGAAATTTATTTTTACACAGTTTTGGAGGCTGGATACCCAGCTCAGGTTGCAAACATGGTCAGTTTCTGGGAGAGCCTCCTTCCAGGCCTGTAGATGGCTTTCTGTCTCTGATCTCACATGGGAGGAAAGATACGAATCCCTCTCTGCTCTTTCCTTTTAGGGGAATTCAACTTATCATGGGGTCTCCACCCTCAGGACCTCATCTAACCCTAATTTACTCCTAACTGCCCCAACTCCACGAACCTTCACATTGGGGTTTAGGGCTTCAACTTATGAACTTTCGTGGGAGACACAATTTAATGGATAGCAAACCCTGAGGTGGAAGTACCTGGGAGCGCATATCTTCCTGGGGCAGCCTTTAGTCAGTGACTGAGTTGTGTCTAAGTTTCAGTGTCACCTCTCTTGCACTATGGCAGGACAAATAAAAATTTGGCATGATTTATGCTTCAGACACATAACAAATATCACATGAATGGGCCTAAAGATGGGTATGCTTGGCATGTAGAGAACTGACTGGATGGCATGCCTGGCTTGCTTGGCACAACGTGTGGGGTAGTGTGTGGAGAAACAGTACTGGGGTGACAAGGACACAGGGAAAATATAAGCAAAGGAAAGTGGGAGGAAGCCTTTAAATCTATCCTTCTTCACAGTACTTCCCAGACGGATACAGTTAGACATTTTCCTTGAGACCAAGGCTTTATGAATCTCTTAATAGTGATTATTGATCCACAAAATAAGAGTTTTGGGTGGGTGATATGATTTGAACGTCCTCTCTGAAATTCATTTGGAAACTTTATCCTCATTGAATTGGTACATTAGTCTCTCCTTATCTGTGGGAGATACATTTCAAGATCCTCAGAGGATCCCAGAAACCATGGATAGTACTAAACTCCCTATACACTTTATCCTGTCCATTCATTCCTATGGTAAAGCTTAACTTTAAATTAGGTACGGTAAGAAATTAACAACAATTACTACTAATAAAATGGAACAATTACAGCAATATATTTTATATAAATTAGGTGATGGTAGCCTCTCCTCTCTCTTTCTCTCTCTCTCTCAAAATATTTTATTATATTTCATTCGTTTATTTTCAGATCACACTTGACTGAAGAAAACTGTGGAAAGCAAAACAACAGATGAGGGAGGACCACTGTATTCAACATCCCCATTGGGAAAAGACTCAAGAATGGAGTCTGCTTTATAAAAGGGCTGGGAGGAACTAGCTTATACCGACTGTGCTCTGCCACCCTCTGCTAAGAGAGGGGCAGCAAGATGGTCTAGAATAACTGGGGCCCTCATGCCCGAGGGGACTTCCTCCAACTTGATGGGGCTTCCTAACCCCCAGAACCGTGAGAAAGAAATTTCTTTTACTTATAGATTATCCAGTTTTAGGTATTTTGTTAGAGCAACACAAATGGACTGAGACATATGTCTCTAGTTGAAAGGAAGTATTTTAAAATAAAAGAAAGTCATTTTAGGGCTTTCACAGAATAGTCTTTATTAGTAATCATATCCAACTCAAATGCTAACATGTATGCTTAATAATAATAATTTGACATGTTAGTTTGATACCTTTCTGGTGCTGTAAGATTGATTTATTGATGAATCACAGACATGATTTTTATATATATTACATATATTTCAAAGAGTCTGTCAAAATTACATCTTTATTCACATTGCACTATTAAATGTGTGTAATATAAGATGTACTTAGAACTTTTGGCATTTGCGAATTATCAGCACAAGATATTCTGCCTTTTTTCTTTTTTTTCAAACACATTTGTATATCCTCCTGCTGCTAGTATTACAGCTGTACTAAAAAATCAAGTTTTACATCAAACATACCCAAGATTTAACTGTTAAGATATTGGTTGAAGTGAAATGTCTTCATTACTGTCAAAACCAACACCATCATCTCTTGGGATTCTCAGGCTTATAACTTTGGAGAATAGCTATTTCTTCCTACTGGAATATTCTCCATAGATTCCCTATGTACCCAGCTAACTTCTTCTGCAGTTAACCCTTACACTTCTCAATTGGGTACTAAATTGATTCTTAGTACAGATTGTTATCATGAAATGTCTTCTTTCTTTCTTTTCTTTGTTTTAGAGGCAAAGTCTTGCTCGATTGCCCAGGCTAGAGGATGGTCATAGCTCACTGCAGCATTGAACTCCTGGACTCAAGCAATCCTCCCTCCATGGCTTTGAACCACTCTGCCTGGTCTCTCCGAGAGAATTCTTTAGGACTGAATACCCAGCGTCTAATGATGCTAGGCTCACAGTAGATCCTTTGCAAACACTTGCTGATTATCCTCAGTGAATTTTTCTGTTAATTAAATGATACCCTCACAGGCTAAAATTAACTTTTGACCAATCTATTCTTTGTGGATTTTCCACTTTCAACTGTGAAAAAATTTCCCCTATAGAATTGTGAAGAGAAAATAATCTTTATTTTTTTTTTTGGCAAGTAAAATTCCCACCTGTCAGATTTTGTAAGTCTAGGCTAAAGATTTGGAAGCTATACTACATATGTATATTCTTATTTTTTTTCTTTAGCAATAAAATTAGTAGCTTTCAAACTTTTGAAAAGAGAAGTCTATTGAAAGAAACTTCACCTTACCCAATGATTAATATAGCAGCAGGTATATTACTTTAGGATTTTGCCAATCAGTTTCTATACCATGGAAATAATGATATTTATTCTTTTGCTTTTTATAGTGATGATGTGGAGGTAAAAAGGAAAATATTGTTTGTGAACTTGATCTCTGTGAATCAAAGCTGCCATAACAATGTAGCTCCCATGTGGACCTATTTCAAGCTTGAAATACTTCAGTCCAGTCCTCAGTTACATAATGCCCTTTGCATTTTAAAAGGCCACCCTGCTTCTGCTGCCAAAGAGGTGGCCGAAGCTCTTACATTGAAATGACCGCTATCTAGAGACAGGGAATTTCTGTACATCTGCTACTTTCAGCAGAGGACCATAGATGTCATACAACAGCCTGGAATTATCAATCATTTCACTTTTATGCAGGAAAGAAAGCATTAGGGTTTTTCTTCCAGTTCTTTCTGCAGAGTTACTGCCATAGGACTTGCCTGTGTTCAGTCAAAAGCTGGCTCAGTGGTCAAGCCATTTCATTTGAAGTTTCCGCTCTAACTTTGAACGGAAAAGTGCCGCTGTCAAGGGACGTAGAATGAGGGTTCTTTATGGGAAAGGCAGAGCGAAAACCGCAAATGGCGGGAGAGGCCGAGAGACATGATATCAGGTATAAATATAAAGCGAGCTTAGAAATGCGAGAACCTGTCAAGAACCTGTGAAGCACTGGAGATTTTGCACAAATTTTAAGTTAAAAAGTGAGCCTGCTACATGTCCAAGGATGGCTGGAGACAAGGGACTCAGTGCTCACAGCACAGCAGAGCAGGTACCCTGAGCTTCTTGTTCCCCTTGAATCACAGGGTCCAGAGGACCTTTCTGTCCCCCCAAGAAACCCGTTTCTACCTTCCAAGGCTGTTTGTGATTCTTTTTTTTTTTTCTTTGCAGTTTTTGGCCGGGGCCGGGTTTGAACCTGCCACCTCCGGTATATGGAACAGCGCCCTACTCCTTTGAGCCATAGGCACCGCCCCTGTTTGCGATTCAAACATCTAGAACACAAGCTGTCAGTACCTCTGCTCAGAGGTTGTATGGACAGAAATAAGTAAGAACCATGAGGAATTTTCTCCCCAAAGTCCTGAGGTATTATATTGGCCCTCCACCAACCTCAGTGGCCAATATTATACCTTTACTTGAGAGCTTGTGCTTTTACATGTATCTATATTGTAACAATGTGCCCTACATGAAATACGGCTTTTCTATAAATAACTTTAAACAGTTAATCAGAGGTCTCGCTTTCTGAAGCCTGAGTAAGTGACTATTTTCCCCTCAGGATTTCTGTTCCTCTTGGCCATCAATCACTCAATGGGAAACTCTGCAAAGGTGGCATATCAGATAAATTCGTTAACCAATTTAATCCATTTATGTACACACTCGGAATTGCAGGGAGATATTTTATTCTCTTTCCACCCAAAAGAAACAATTTAATAATAAATTGCATCTGTCATTTTATTCAGATTTTTGTATTTATATTTTTGGGATCATTTCTATTAGACTCTTGATTTCTGTGTCTTCTTGTGTATCAAAACCCTTGGCAATTTTTCCTCAGGTTCCCTGGCCATTGCTTTAGGTTCTTACTTTGGAGGGTCAGAGTGTATTTATGGAGTACATAATTTGGAAAGCTTCTAAATTAAGAGATTTTGAGGGGTAGCTTGGGGTGAGCATTTAGGGATTTTTAACTATAATTTTACAGTTACTAACACTTGGTTATAACTGAAGAGGGAAAAAAATGTAACAACTAAAATATAAGGAGCTGAGAAACACTCTAATAACAAACACGTAATTTTGACTGGGAATACAATACACCTTCAGAGAAAGTATGGGAATAAATTATTTTACACTTTGCACATCCTCGGTGTTTGGAAGAGAAACTTCTGGTCCAAGAGCTGTTAGAACAAATTCAGAGGTGTGAAAGAGCTGATGATTTTAGAAGATTGAAACAACCAATAGTTTCATCAGAATGGAGCTGTGTGAGTGGAGACGGTACTGCACGGGGGCAGAGAGGGTGCTGCTGCCATGCTTCTCCGGCCAGGGGACTGCAGAGCATGCTGAGAGTGTTGATGGAAGTGACTACCAACGTAAAAAAAGCAACAGAGAGACTGAGCACAGGTTTAGTATGTTGTCAAAGTATTGAAGACATACCAGGTTTCACAGGACTAAACAGGAGAAATTTCTAGATTCTAATACTCAATTAATTTAATCACTTCTAGCAGCCCCTGGGCGTGCATATGTTGTTATTATTGGTTATTTTCCCTCTATGCTTCTGTTCATTTAGTTGAAACAGGGCAGGGGGAATGTCTACAACTAAGGGTTTATGGAAACTTCCATCCTTCTGATGAGCCTTGCCATCTCTGATAAATCTGCTAATCTCATTTGGTCTTTTCTTCCCAATCTAACACGTGATGTCACATGTCACTTTTGACACTTCTTGCCAGGGCCCAGGACTAGCCAGGTCTCTGCCCAGCTTAACTAGGTTCCGGACATGGACCGCTAAGTTACCTTGTTCTGGTAAGGTCTCTCGTGGGTACCTGAGGGCTATCTACTTCAGCAAGAGAGAGAGAGTCTTAGAGAGAGTAAATCAGTCTTCTTAGAGAGATAGATCTTAGTCTTTAGCGGAGCTTGGTGATCTTCAGCAGAGAGACGCCGTGCTGTTGTTCTGCAGGCTGGAGAGGAGACAGAGTCAGAGTAAGCGGGTCGTGATAGAATGCGCATGCTCCTTGACTGCCTTCTCCTGCAGCCTAATATAAGGCTGATCTCGTGCCTCTCAACACCACATGTGTAGAGACTGCCAATTCACCACTGCTCTCATCTGGCGAGCTCTCATGCTTGTTAGGAAAGCTAAATCTCTCTCCATGCCCTTTCCACCCAGGTGTTCCATTATTGAGCTATATAGGTATTTCTTATAACTTTCACTCCTCCTAGCCATAGGCTATATGGGCTGCAACATGTGAGTTGTGTTCAATTGATCAGTGGTTTGGAAATGTCCCCTCACAGCCTAATGTCTATCCCTAATACAATTTTTTGTGATAGAAAGTAAAATTAAAAAAAAAGAAAATAATAAAATTTTCAAAAATATGTGAGAGGACCATAAAATGTAAATTTGAATTGGGGAACTTTTTTTTGAGATTATTTTATTCTACCTTTTCTTGGTGGTAATACTTTCGTGTTTCATATGGTAATAGAAGAGCTTTATTTTTAAGATGTTTACCCCTTTGCTAGGCAACATTAAGAACAGTCATGCTGATTCTACGTGTATATGTGTGTATGTGCACTCCTATGTTTTTATTTTGTGAAATTCAAAAGTCTAGCAATGCTATAGAAATTAGTTTGACAATTTCTTGAACATTAACTGAGGAACATCATATGATCCAGGAATTCCATACCTAGATATATATCCAAAATAATTAGAATCGGAGATTTTAACAGGTATTCATATACTCAATTCATAGCAGTATTATTTACAATAGGTAGAAGCTGGAGACCATCCAGGTATCTTTCAATAGATGAATGGTTATAACAAATATGGTATATATACACAATAGAATGTTATTCAGCCATAAAAAACAATGAAATTTTGATAAATGTTACACATGTCTCCCATACAATGGATGAACTGCATGATATTATGCTCAGTAAAGTAATTCAGATATGGAAATATTGTGTAGTTCCATGTTTCTGAGGTATGAGAGTAGTCAAATTTATAGAAGCACAAAGTAGAACAGTCTTTACTAGAGGCTGAGGGAAGAAGGAGAAGGGGTGGTTATTCTTTAATGAGTAGAGTTTTTGTTGAGAGTGATGAAAAAGCTGTGGGTATATAGCAGTGACAGTTGTGGTATCTGATACCACTGGCTGGACGCTTACTAATAGTTACAGTGAACATAATGTTTTTTGTATTTGTCACAATTTAGAAAGACTGAAAACCACTGGGAACATTCCTTCTAATTTTATGTACTTCTGATATTTTATTATTAACATGCCTGTGTTTAATAATATGCCAAGAACTTATCTATATTATATTTAAGAATCAAAACTACTGCTCAATAATAATATGATTAATGTTATATTTATATTATAATCTCAATTCCCTGAAAACACAATAAAGAAAAAATTGTTTTTTTAATAAATTATAGAATTTTTGAAGCTTTCTATATTTTCTAATTTTAAATAAATGTTATTTTTTAATAAGCTAAAAGCTGTTAACACAAAGTTTGTAAATATAAATTTTAAAATTGGGTCAGTGTGGTAGTCAGACCTTTAAGATGGTCTGTAATTATCTCCCCTACTTTTATTCATGACTTCGTATAATCTGCTCCCTTTGAGTGTGGCTTGCATCTAGTGACTTACTTCTAACCAATAGAAATGGCAAAATTTTCTATGATTAGGTTACAAAGACTGTGACTTCCAATATGCTGAGTGATTATTGACTCCTTGGCCTCAGGCCTTGATGAAACAGGTTGTCATGTTAGAGAGTGCGATGGTTAATTTTAAGTGTCAACTTGCTTAGATCATTGTCTTAGTCCATTCGTGGTTCCATAACAAACTACCATAGACTGAGTGGCTTATAAACAATGGCAATTTATTTCTTGATTCCGGGGGCTGGGAAGTCCAAGATCAAACTGCTGACAGATTCAGTGTCTAATGAAGGTCCACTTCCTTGTTCACACATTGCTATCATTTCATGTGACCTCATGTGACACAGGATACAAGGGATTTATCTGAGGGTCTCTTTCTTAAGCAGATTAATCCCATTCATCAGGGGTTCTTGCCATCTGATTTAATAACTTCTCAAGACTTTACCTCCTGATACCATCACACTGGGGATTAGGATGTCAAGAAATGACTTTTCAAAGAACATAAACATTCAGCCTACTGCAGTCATGATACCCAGGTTTTGGTTGAACCCCAGTCTAATTGTTACCATTAATAGATGTGATTTACTTTTAAATCAGCAGAATTTGAGTAAAGCAGACCACTCCTCATAACACAGGAGGGCCTTATCCAGTCAATTGAAAGCCTTAAGAGAAAAGATTGAGATCTCTAAAGAAGGAATTCTGTCTCCAGATGCCTTTTGTTTTGAACTGCAATATCACCTCTTCATTGGTTCTCCAACCTTTCTACCTGTTCTGCAAATTTTGAATTTGTTGTGAACCAATTCTTTTTTGTTGTTGTTGTTGTTGTTTAGGATTCATTAAGGGTACAAAGAATTAGGTTACACTCATTACATTTGTTAGATAAAGGTCCTCTTATAATAGTATCCTGCCCCCAAGAAGTGTGCCATACTCTGTGACCTCCCATCCTCCTTACTTCTCCCATTTCCCCACTTGCATATTCCCCTCCCTCCCTTGTATTAGCTCATCTACTGCCTTCATGTTAGAATAGAGTACATTGGGTTCTTGTGTCTTCATTCCTGTGATGTTTACTAAGAAGAATATGTTCCACCACCATCTTAGTTAATATAAAAGAAGTGAAGTCTCCTTCTTAAAAATAATTTTCTCTCACATTTAGATGGATCAATCTATCTATTTATCTATCTGTTTATCATCTATCCACACAGAGTCCAAAAACTATCTACATATTTTAAGAAAGGAAAAATATGTATTACAATTGTAATACTTAAGTCATGTTTTGCATCTGTAATTGCAAGAGATAAGCTATAATATAGAAGATAACAAAAATTATTGGTATATTGTTACAATTTTAACACAGTTTTTTCCTTTCTTAAAATATATATATATATTTTTTGGCACCCTCTGTATGTATATACATATATATCTCCTATATGTTCTTTTATTGTTTTGTTAGTTGTTTTTTTTTTGAGAAACTTAACAAACCCAGAGAGGTCCTTGTGACAAGGGACAGAGGATAACCTCTATCTATCAACCAGTGAAGAACTGAATCTCTTTCAATAGCTGGAGAGATATTAGATCCTCCCAACAACCACTGCAGAAGCAGGGCAGCGAGGCTTTCTCAGTTGAAACTTGATTGCAACTTGTGAGAGATCCATAAACAGAGGACCCAGTAAACTATGCTTGGATTTCCCACCCATGGGGACTGTAAAAGTTAAAGAATTCTGGGAAGTGGGGCACAATTTGGTACGTGGACATCATGACATTTATTTTAGTGTCTAGGTTTCAATTTAGTTTCTGGCTTTCTTTATGTGTTTCTGAAATAGAATTACCCAAGAAGGTTATTATTATTATTATTATTTTAATTTGAAATGTAAGAGAGAGTGAACGAGAGCAAGAGAAGAAGAGTGAGACAATGAGAGAAAAGAGAAAGAAAGAGAGATTGAGAGACAGACAGAATTAAAAAGTGGGTTTCCCACATCAATGAGGAAGAAGTACCAACATTTTGAATTAGAAAACATATTAACCTGAACGTAGCATTTTGAGTAGGGATGGGTTAGGCATCTGTAAATAGTTGTATGTTTTGACTTTAGAATCAGTATTTTAGTTTAAAAAATTTCCTGTCCTTGAGGACACATCTCCTCCTAATATTTGAAGTATCAGTGATTCAAAATGAGGGCAGAAAGGTCAAACCATCCTTTCAGCAGAACACAGGCAGCAAAAAGTCTTGGTATTTATTTCTGACTCCACAAGTGACTAGCAGCCCAGTGGGGCATGGCACGGCTACATCTCTCGGAAGACTGCCAGTCCCAAACACAGGCAGATTCACGGAATTTTGCAGGAGAAATTCGTGTTTGTAAATATTCCAAGACCCTTGACCCAAAATATTATTGGGTGCAAAGTATTATTTTTAAGCAACTGAAAATCATATACCCATGAACTCTGCAGACTAAAGGAGTCTGTGTAGTTTGCTTAACACTTCTTGTGTTTCATTTTACTGACTGCCAGACATGAAAGAAATAGAAGAGTTCTAAAGGAATTTTTTTTTTATTTTCTTGTTTTCAGAACATTGTGTCATGTAGAAAATTTCACACTGAATTTCAGGGTATTCCTCTTTATATTATTCAGTGCTTCTTCACTTCCCATGAATCTAAACAGATACATGAAACTAACAGTTTTATGGATCTCTGGATCTAGCTGCCACTTAAGTATAAAGGTGGATACCCTAGGGATATCCACAGAGCGAGGGCCCAAGGTCAGTCGTGCACTGGCGGTGTATCCTTCCCATATATTTGAAACATGCTGAAATGAAAGCTGCTTGTCAGTAACTCTTGGATGATACTGTATGCTTCTGCCTTCCATGTCCCCTTCAATACAACTGTGTCAGAGAGAAACTTATCTCCACAGCTTCGCAAACTGCTAGAAAGCATAGCTGAATTCACAAGACAGTGCAGAAGGAGGGGGATGTGTTGAAACTGTCACCAATTTAAGCGTGCTTTGGCTGTAGGATGTCTTCCATGCTGGTGGGGAAGGGCGGGAGAATTTTAGCACACTCACTTCAGTAGGTATTGAATTGCCTGCATAATTGCCTTTTTTCCAAATTTGTTTCAATGCTGGGAGAAAACTTACTTGCTAGCTTTTTAGGCTACCTTATGAGTGAATTTTATGATTCTTTTTTCAACCTCTTTCAGGTGCCATGATTAGTTATTTGCTGTACCTCACAGGCATTTGATGAGCCCGTATAAATGTCAGCCTCAGTGAATGGTTTCACTTTATGTAGTGTCTGGAAGTCTAACTAATGACACCATTATAAAGTGAGGAAAGGAAACAACTCTAAAAATCACAGTCCTTCGTGGAAATTGTCTTGTTCCTTCTGATTTGTGAAGTCTACCAACTGTAAAGAGTTCCTTGATTGAGCCTAACAGTCCTTGAACACAGGGATGGAGTTAAGTTTTAATGCAATTGAGTCCCAAACTATACAGTATTTTGTAGACCCACAGTGATTGACAGGCCAACAGAGGAGAACTGGCAAACGGCTGACAGTTACAAGGTGTCTCTCTGGCTTATCTACCTCGAATGTCTTTTCTATCAGCCTTAGCTTATTTGTCAAGGTCCCTGGACTCAAGTCCTTATGAGGAATTATAACTCCATATTTGCATACCATCTCTGAGTCACACTAGTCTCTATTTTGTTAATCTTGTGAGCACAGAATTATCTTTTCTGGTCTCCTGGAGATTCCCGATGTCTTTGGTTTCTATCTTATCACTTTCTACCAGTTTTCTTTCTACAATGTTGCCAGTTTCTTTGTCTCCTTCCTCACTTCCTCTTCTTCCTCTAATTTCTTAGCTGCTATTATTTCCAGAATTTTATCTTCTGCCTACTGCCTTTCCCAGGTTATGTTCTTTTCCTTAGAAATCTTATCTTATGCATCACCTTGTAATTGCCTAAATGCTACCAGTTCCCAAACTTATGTATCCGATTTTGACCATTTCAATGATGTTCAGATTTGTACAGCCAGCTCTACCTATCCATTTTCAGATTAACTATATTCAGAACAGTATCCACTGTCATTTCCTCTCTTGAAGCATCCTCTGGAATTCAGAATGACAATTACTGACACAGCAAACAATCAGTGAGCTGGCTGACAAAGACAGAAGTCCATCAAACATCCTAGATCATTTCTTCTTTAGTTTTCCTACCCAATCAACCCTCCAACCCAATCCAACCTTTCCATTTCTTTCTCAGATATTTCTAGAATCTTTTTGTATTTTTCTATCACTGCTAGTACTGCAAAAGTGCCATGGTCTGTTCTCATGACTGATGCCTGACTGATACTTCAGATAAAACACGAATCTGATGGGTGGCACCTGTGGCTTAAAGGAGTAGGGCACTGGCCCCATGTACCAGAGGTTCAAACCCAGCCCTGGCCAAAAAACAAAAACAAAAACCCTGCAAAACAAACAAACAAACAAAAACCGAATCTTACCATGTTTTCTTAAAATCAGAATGGTATTTTCTCATCTACAAAATCAAAGGTGGACCCTACAATATGGCTCAGGGGACCGTCCTTATATGTTACAATCTTCCTTCTCCAGACTATCCCTCTCTCCTGCCATTAGTAACTTTTACTCAACCTTCATGAACAAGTTCAAACCACAACCTACTCCAGCAACCTTCCTTTTCTCACATAGGTCGGGCTAGGTGCCTCTTGTCTTATGTCCATAGCTACAGATCCTCAACACTCTCACTGCCAGCTGGCAGGAAAATGAGGTTCCACATGCTGTAGGGTCCTCAATAGAAGAGTCCCAGCCATCCTTCCATTTTTGGAGCACAGTGAACTAAGTTTTATTAGTTCAACTTAGTGCCTAATAAAAGTTGAACTGACCCAGGCTATTCCAGGTTCTTAAGGTTTTGAAGGCTGCTGTCATAGCTTCATAACTGATGTCCCTGCTTCCAAGGCTTTCTCACTTAAATCCAATTTGCACACAGCTGATATATGAATATAGATAAAGCATTTCTCTTATGATTTTCTTTCCTACTTAAGGATCTACAAAAGCTTCCTAATGCTTTATGAAGATTTAAGATCAAATTTATCTGTCTTTCCTCTTGTGAGTGGCTCTGCCTTACCTCTTCAAACCCATCCACCTCTGCTCGATTCCGATGCTCTTCCCAACTCACGTTGCTCACTTTTGCCATAATAAATCATAATTCAATAATCATAAACTTTCACCTTCACATATGCTTTTAACATTTCCCAAGGACTTTCGCAATCCATACTCATTCCCTCCTTTAGCAAATTTTATTCTCCTTTCTGCCTGAGTATTTTACCTCTTTGGTGTTCTGATTGAAATTGTATTTTCTGGAAAGTGCAAATCATGATTGTCACTTCTGTGACACCGTCTATCTCAATTTATAATTTTCTAATAAAGACAATGCTATGCTTTTTACCATACGTAGCATTGTCTTTATTAGAAAATTATAAATTGAGGTAGAGGGTTTCACATAATATTTTTCTCACTCTGAATCTCTCCCCCATGAATTTTTTTTTTAAGCTGCATGGTGTCTTTCCAACTAGCTTCAGAGTATCTCAAGGTAGGAACCAGGAAGTCTTTCTCTTTATATTTTTATATGTCATCCTTGGAATAGAGTACATCCTTGGAATACATGCTGGGTGGCATCTACTAAGATTTTTCTTCTCCTTCAGTGAAATGAATTTATTCTCTGCTCATATTTAAATTCATTCCTGGAAGATGTTGGCTATACCCATAAGTTTCTTCCAGTTCTTATAATATTTTTGGAGAGTCCTTCATATATTCAGAAAAAATCTTCTTTTTTTTTTTTTTTTTTTTTTTACGTTATGACATTGATCTTGATCCACTCTTTAAAAAGTTAGATTTTCTGGTAAAATTTGTGAGACTGCTCTTCCCTGCACAAAACATAATCTCTCGTATAATACATTTGGCTTGTAAGACAGTAATCATATAAACTAGGTCTGAAATAAAGGAGAAATTGATTTTTTTTAATTCAGTTGAAATAAGGTAATAGGAACATGTTATCTGGGAAAAGGGATGTTAGTTTACAATTTTACTACTTTTGTTTCCCTACCATGAATTTCTTTTTACTTTCAGACACACTGGCAATATTATGTACAAATAATGAGTGTCTCTATCACAGAGATTAGGTCTTTGCCTAAAAACATTTTTTGAATTAGACAAAGTTGGTGAAAACAATGATAGTAATACAAAGGTAAAGTATCATATACTGTGTGATGAAATCTACTATTTGGCTAACAACTACTTTTTTACAAATTATAATTGGATCGATTTATATTTCAGGTTAAAAGCTCCACAAGCAAGTAAATTCCAGAGAGTTTTAAAATGTAAATTCAGTGGTAACAATAAATCCCCACTGCAGGGAGCCTGGCATTATTTACGAAGTCAATTGGACTATGACAGCAATCCTTCTTTTTATCTTTTCTATAACTCAAACTCCATTTTCCAGCATTTTCTCAGAGCTCTACAACCTAGAACTTAAACAGCATATATCAGACACGCTAAAGTCTGCTCTTCCCATCAGGGGACTTGTGCAATTGACTTGCTGTCCTGGTGAGAGGATGAGCAAATTGGTATGGGGCAAAAGGTCAATCTGCATTCATGGTGTGCTAATGTCTTTGTAGATGAAAAAATTGTAATAACCCTCTTGGATATACCACACTGAATGCGTATCTTTTTTAAAAAATAAAACATATGTGTAAATTCTTTGAAGATATTTAAAATGAAATTGAACTGGCAATTGTATCAGGGTACTACTTGCCAATGGTCTGCCTGCTCGGAGCTCCACTGTAGTGACCTGAAGGACCCATTTGAGACTCACTTTCATGAGAAACAAAGTTGTCCTGGAACTCTCAATTCAAACAGGACAATTCTCAGACTGGAGTATCCAGTGACCTTCACCTTTTTCATTTATTAATCTCATATCAAATGAGTAGTAATTTAATAAAAGTTACCCATTATTATTTATGTTTTAATGAGTGCAGCATTAAATGAATTTCAAAGCATTAAATCCCCATATTTGTTTCAATGTTCCACGTCCTGCAGTATTGAGGAGATGTTTCCAGTAAAATCAATCAATTAATGGTCAGTCACCAAGGGACTGTCATTCTGAGGCCTGAGCCAACATGCACCATGTAAACGTGATTAATAAAAGAAGACCCTGGAGTAAAAGAGGTCAAGTGCTGCATTTTGACATTAAAAATTGGTCTGTGACATGTCAACAACTTTAATTGAGTTAAGTGTTCCATGAAAAGAATGAAAGAAGTCAAAATGAGAAACAAGGCCCTTCATTATTTTCAAAATTGTTGCTGTAGGATTTTTTTTCAATATGGGGGAATTTTGCATCTCTAAATAGAAACATTACAGTGTCAGTTGATCTTTCTGTAAAAGAATAATAAACACCTCTATCCATAGACAGGCTCAAACTCAATGTGATATTTATAGTCTCTCTGGTAATTCTTGCTCTCTTTAAATTTAAAAAAGGGTAATAATATTAATTTCAACAAGAGAATTCCAGAAAGTATAATTATTCATAAATCCTAAATAGCATTATTTTTTAAGTATGTGCTACTTTGTCTTTTATCAGTTTGTCCCCAAACACTCTTTTCCAGGTTACTATAAAGATTACTTTTTTATTACTTAAAAAAAAAATCTATGCATTTGCTTGCAATAATATATATAGATCTTATGTGTTCCAGTTTGATGGGGTTTGACAACGAAATATACTTGTGTGAATGACAATGTTTCACTATCCTACAAAGTTTCCACATGATTCTTTCTAACAAGCCTTTCTGAACCATCAGGTATAACCACTTTCTTAACTTCCATCACCTCAGCTTAGCTTTAACTGACTTAGAACTTTGTACAAAAGGAATTGTACACTATGCACTGAACATAATATTCTTTTTTTTTTTTTTTTGAGACAGAGCCTTAAGCTGTCACCCTGGATAGAGTGCTGTGGCATCACAGCTCACAGCAACCTCCAATTCCTGGGCTCCAGTGAGTCTCCTGCCTCTGCCTCCCAAGTAACTGGACTACAGGCGCCCGCCACAACGCCCGGCCATTCTTTGGTTGTAGCCGTCATTGTTGTTTGGCAGGCCCGGGCTGGATTCGAACCCGCCAGCTCAAGTGTACGTGGCTGGCGCCTTAGCCCATTGAGCAGCAGGTGCCGAGCCTGAACATAATATTCTTGAGTTTCATCCATGCGTCTGTAGACATAGGGTCTGTATCGGAGGACTCAGCTCTTTTAAGCGCTGATTAATATTCCAGTGCGTGGTCATAACACAATTTGTTTTTCAGTTCTCCTGTTGATGGACATTTGGATTGTTTCCAAATTTTGTCTTCATGCTTTCAGAATCTGATTTATTAAATTTCACTTCATAGAAATGCACGACCTCTCATCCTGCATCTCTCCCACATAAGCCGCCAGTGTTCTTTCTTTGTTCTTCTCAAGAGGTTGGGTCATTTTAAATGAATAATAGAAACAAAATATGTTTGCCATTGATGAAGAATTTAGCTATGGTTGCTAATGTCTTAAAACAATTATACTTTTTTTAATTAAACCAAAGAAACACTGTTCATTAGGGTTTCACATAAATATGTGCATATTTGACACATTACCAAATAGTGTATATGTTGTCATAGTTTATGTAAATGATAAGTATTTGTATAATACTTAAAAATACCTATTTCATGCAACAAAATGTCTCTTTTACTCAATGGAATAAAAAATTTTCTATTTATTAATGTGCTTTAATCTTTCTTTGTTCTAGAACCTTAAGTAATTAGAGTATACAAAGATAAAGATTTGTGCGAATATATTTTTAGTTATCAAGAAAGTGCATGTTCTAAAATGCTGTAATTATGTATAGAGTAATACTTCTATCCCAAGACTATAATTATTTAGAATACAGTGAGCATACTGTTAGCATAATTTACTTCATTGTTCAAAATAGCCATAGAAATGGTCCTACTTCACATGATTGACAACTGGTGACAGTCTCAAGGGATGGGCTTAAATATCAAACTAAAGACAAGCCTCTATGTGCTTTTCAGCCTGTCATTTTGCTGTGTCTGATTTTACATTATGATTATGATATGAAATTAAACTTTTCACAGTGGATGACTTTTCTTTTCTTTTTTCATCTAAACTGTTAGCTCTTCGTGAGCAGGGTTCATTTTTTGTTCACCCCTGTGTCTTTGAATCCTAATGTCCTGCCCAGGACCCAGAAAAGAGCAGGAAATAAACATTGGTGGATGACTGAATACCTACAGATGCCGTGGTCAGGTGGATTGATATGTGTCCTGGATTGCATTGCATCAATACTATACCTGTCAAAACGATCAAAGGAACAACAAATGTTTCCTTGATTTTTGGTAATTTATTTGAAATAATTCTTTCTTCAATTCTTACTGCATAGAAAGCCAGATCATTGCTGTTTGCTGTTTGGATAATGTTTTTTATTTTCCTAGTGTGAAACAACTTTCTGCACTCAATTTTAAGAAAAATAGTTTCAAGATCCTTGTCCCTGTGTGACAATCTACCTTAGTAACACAGACAGTTTTCTCCACTGAAAGAGTTGTCTATACCTCTTGTTTCCACTTCTTTGGCTGAGATTCTTTTTCCAAACCTCTTCAGTCTGTTTCCAACCATAGCGTTCCATAAACTGTTGTCACAGCCAGTAGATATTTCCCTCTCTTCATCTTTCTCAAATGGGTAACAGGGGCCCTTCCTGGCATTTCTCCTGGTTTGCATCCTACCTGTGGCACACTTCTCAATCTCCTGTTTGGTCTCTAATTCTCAGTACACATCAAAATCTTCCAAGACCTTTCTGGATCTTTTCTTCCCTCTCTGCTCTCTGCTTAGGTGGCAGTAGCAATCTGCTTGGTTTTCCGTGTTCCACAGAGACTAACTTCTCACATTGCATCTCCAGCCCACAACTCCCACCTGAGCTCAGTATTTGCACATGCAATCGTCTACTCGACATTTGTTTTTAGAAAGCTCGTAGATAATAAAATAAAATAAATCCTAACCCCACCACACCAGACTGACTGGACAGACCCCTCTGAGGAGACCCAGATAAATGTAAAGGAAAGTAATGACAAGATGGGAGGCTGGTCATACCTCAGTACACTCCTGTCTCACTGTCATCATATTTTTGTCCACGAGTTAAACAGAAATTAATCCTGAAAAACAAAGAGTGAAAGGTTTCCACTGACTTCAACCGACTACCTGATGTGTGGTAGAAGTCACTGCCTCGCGTCATTATGGGGGATTTTTACATGACAGCTGGCCGATTTATAGAGCAATCCTTCCTGATAAATGACAACTGAGCACGGACTGGTTCCGGCTGCTTCACAGAGGCTGCCCACAAGGCTCTGTGGGTGCTTTGCTTCACCTTCTGCTACACACAGCCTCATTTTATCACTTTTTAATGTTAAGTCTCCATCTGGTAGTGAACTTGTACATATGTAACATATATGTTTGCTTACAGTGCACTCCCCTTCATGAGTATTCACGGATTCGCCTCCTGCTAAATCCCTGTACCTTGCCAACGCATCTAGTATAGAAGTCCTGTCCTGCCTTTCCTCCTGGGAAGCACCTGCCTTCAGTCTCAGCTGAAGGCTTCGCTTTCCAGACAGCAGGTTGCAATCTATCATAACAAATAAAGTTCTCCATTTAAAATTTATAGATCTTGTGATTGTAAGTTGACACAACATCTCAAATTCAACAAGAATTACAAAAGAGAAGTCTTGATTTGTAAGCCAGTGTGTCTTTTACCAGTCTATGCTGTAAGTGGAAACTGTTCAAACTAGAATCTTAGGAATCTGTGGACCCTACTTTCATCCCACTGTTCTAACTCATCAGCAAATGCATACACTGTTAGTTCAACTTTCAAAATAGACCTTGCAGTCATCTGCTTCTTTTCCTTTTCATCTGTTCACACCTTGTTGGAGCTACACTCATCTATCTCCTGGATTATGACAATCGCTCCATACTGGCTTTATTTCTTCCTCCTCCCCTTTATATCCTTCCCCCACACAGCAGCCTGAAGAGTGATTCTTAAAATACAAACCTTAAAACTATATCACATTATTTAAAGTACCTCAGTGATTTCCCAATGCATTTACAAAAAGTCCAAATTTGTTACACAGTGTATAAACCCATGCAAAATCTGGTCTCAAATTATTTAGCTAATCTTAGATTTTGACTCCAGTCCATCCATACAAAATCTTCAGAATTCCCTAAAGCACACCAACTTCTTTCCTACATCATGGTCTCCTTGACACAGAGGGAGCATAGTGGAGTGCTTAACTACCTGCACTTTGCAGGAAGCCTTTGCATTCTGATCATACCACTTGCCAGCTGGGTGGCTTTGGGCAAATCATTTAAATTCTCTGTGCCTAAATTCATTTTCTCATATATATGAGATGTGAGAAAAATAAGTTTCAACATCACAAGGCTGCTCTGAGAACTAAATGCAAAATGTTTAAAAGTGACGGTCAGATCCTAAGTATTAAATAAGAATTAGTTATTAATATTAGACACTGTAGTGTCTACCACTGCACCTTCTTTTCTGTCAGATCTCACCTTAACCATCATGTATCTCAATCCTCTCAAGAGGCCTTTCTTGAACACCTTGGCTGAAATTAGCCCTCCTTGTAATTTACTATATTTCATTTCTTCGTTCATGTCCATCATAGGACTTTTCACTGTTGCAGGAAGACAAGGCCCAACAGAAAGAAAAAGCACCCAAACACCACGTTTATAAAAGGAAGGCTTTATTCACCAGCCGGAAGCTTACAGCATAAAGAATTCCACATGGCCGCACTCCCCCACTGGCTTGGTCTTTCCCTTTTTATTGACAGTCAAAAAGTTCCACCCCACAGGTACCCTTCTCATTGGCCAGCTTGAATCAAGTGGGAGATGCTATTCAAGCCCCTCAGAACTACAGGATTTCACAGTCCAAGGTCCAGGAAATTAAGTTTACAAATTCCCAAGAGCCGAGTCACTATGGAGAGGATCCTGCAAGTGTATCCTTGTGTTCTTCTTGGGAAAACCTGTTCTCCTAGACCTCACCCTTCTCAGGTATCCTCTCTCATCACAAAGCATATTTATTTTCTTTACTTGGTTACTTTCTCCTCTTTTTCTTGTCTATGTCTCTCTTTTTATCTTTCTTTTTTTGGATTGCTATAATGCAAGCTGCTGAAAGACAAGAATTATGCATGTAATTCAATGCCTGACACATAGTAGGTATTGAACAAATTTTTTAAAGTGAATTAGTGAATTAAATTCTAGCAGGTGAGAATTGACGGCCACTTCCCATCCATAATGATAGTCAATCAAATATACATTGACCACCTTCTCTGGGTGACAGATGCAGCGCCAGGTTTGAGATGAGAAAGGAAAGTTTTCCATGCATTCTAAATTGAGAAAACCTGTAATTCAAGAACCTTCTTGATTACTGTTTAGTTACAAAAGGTGTAAATCCCTAGTGCTCATATCATTAGAATGAAAAAATTAGTTGACCTATTTCCTTATAAACTTACATAACTTTTATGTAGCCTTATAATTCAATTGTGTCTGAGTATGTATCTTAATTAGATCACTGACTCTCAGCTTCTTTTGGAGATAATTGTTCTCTCTTAAATTGGAAAATATAATTAAACAATATATTTTTTATAGCCACCAGATTATCCAATGAGAAGAATTATATATCCCATGAGGAGAGTTATATGCCCAAATCAAAAAATCCATTTATTTAAGATTTTAGGTTTGTTTTCTGTTTTTTTTTTCTTTTTCTTTTAATTAAATCATAGCTGTGTACATTAATGCAATCATAGGATACAATGTACTGGTTTTATATACAATCTGAAATATTTTCATCAAACTAGTTAACATAGCCTTCATGGCATTTTCTTAGTTATTGTGTTAAGACATTTATATTCTACATGTAGTAAATTTCGCATGCACTCTTGTAATAATGCACCATAGATGTGATCCCACCAATTGCCCTCCCTCCCCTCATTCTCCCCAATTCCTCTGCCCTAACCCCATATTCTTGGGCTATAATTGGGCTATACCTTTCATATGAAAGCTATAAATTAGTTTCATATAGGGCTGAGTACATCGGATATTTTTTCTTCTATTCTTGAGATAATTTGCTAAGAAGAATATATTCCAGCTCCATTCATGTAAACATGAAAGAAGTAAAGCCTCCATTTTCTTTAAGGCTGCATAATATTCCATGGTATACATATACTACAATTTATTAATCCATTTGTGGGTCGATGGGCACTTGGGCTTCTTCTTTGACTTAGCAATTATGAATTGGGCTGCAATAAGCATTCTGGTACAGATGTCTTTGTTATAATGTGATTTTTGGTCTTTTGGATATATACCTAGTAGAGGAATTGTAGAATCAAGTGGCAGGTCTATTTTTAGAACCATAAGTGTTCTCCAAACATCTTTTCAAAAGGAACATATTAGTTTGCACTCCCACCAACAGTGTGGAAGTGTTCCCTTTTCTCCACATCCATGCCAACATGTCTGGTTTGGGGATTTTGTGATGTGGGCTAATCTTATTGGAGTTAGACCATATCTCAAAGTAGTTTTGATTTGCATTTCTCTGATGATTAAGGATGATGAGCATTTTTTCATATGTCTGTAGGCTGTGCACCTGTCTTCTTCAGAGAAGTTTCTCTTCGAGTTCCTTGCCCACCCTGAGATGTGATCACTTGTTCTTTTCTTGCTAATATGTTTGAGTCCTCTATGGATTCTGGTTATTAATTAAACCTTTGTTGGAGAGATAACCTGCAAATATCTTTTCCCATTTTGAGGTCTGTCTGTTTGCTTTACTTGCTGTGTTCTTGGCTGTACAGAAGTCTTTTAGTTTGATCAGGTCCCAATGTATTTTTGGTATTGATTCAATTGCCAGGGGAGTCTTCCTCATAAAATATTTGCCCAGGCCAATTTCTTCAAGTGTTTTCCCTGCACTTTCTTCTAGTATTTTTATAGTTTCATGCCTTAAGTTTAAATCTTTAATCTACTGAGAGTCTATCTTGTTTAGAGGTAAAAGGTGTGGTTTCAATTTCAGTCTTCTACAGGTTGCCAGCCAGTTCACCTAGCACCATTTGTTAAATAGGGAATCTTTTCCCCACTGAATATTTTTAATTGGCTTGTTAAAGATCAAATAATGGTATGTAACTGGGTTCATCTCTTGGTTCTCTATTCTATTCCATACATCTATGTCTCTGCTTTTGTGCCAGTACCATGCTGTTTTGATCACTATCAATTTATAGTATAGTCTCAGATTTGGCAGTGTAATTTCTCCTGCTTTGTTTTTATTTCTGAGTAATGTCTTGGCTATTCGAGGTATTTTCTGATTCCATAGAAAAGGAAGTATTATTTTTTCAAGATCTTTAAAGTATGACAATGGAGCTTTAATAGGGGTTGCATTAAAAAAGTATATTGCTTTGGGTAGTATGGACATTTTAACAATGTTGATTCTTCCTAGCCATGAGCATGCTATGTTTTTCCATTTGTTGACATCTTCAGCTATTTCTTTTCATAGAGTGTCATAGTTCTCTTTATAGAGATCTTTCACGATCTTTGTTGGGTAAACTCCCAAATATTTCATCTTCTTTGGGACTACTAAAAAAAGAATAGAGTCCTTGACTGTTTTCTCCGCATGACTATTGTTGGTATATATAAAGGCTACAGATTTATGAGTGTTCATTTTGTATCCTGAGATACTGCTGTATTCCTTGATCACTTCTAAGAGTTTTATAGTAGAATCCCTAGTGTTTTCCAGATATACAATCAGATCATCTGGGAAGAGTGAAAGTTTGATCTCTTATGACCCCATGTGGATACCCTTGATCACCTTTTCTTGTCTAATTGCAATGGCTAAGACTTCCATTACAATGTTAAAAAGCAGTGGAGACAATGGGCAACTTTGCCAGATTCCAGATCCTACTGGAAATGATTTCAATTTAACTCCATTCAATATGATATTGGCTGTGGGTTTGCTGTAAATGGCTTCTATCAGTTTAAGAAATGTCCCTTCTATACTGATTTTCTTAAGTGTTCTGATCATGAAAGGATGCTGGATGTTATCAAAAGCTTTTTCTGCATCAATTGAGAGAATCATATGGTCTTTGTTTTTTAATTTGTTTATGTGCTGAATTGTATTTATAGATTTACATATATTGAACCAGCCTTGAGACCCTGGGATAAAACCCCCTTGGTAATGGTATATAATTTGTTTGATGTGTTGCTGGATTCTGTTTGTTAGGATCTTGTTGAATATTTTTGCATTAATATTTATTAGTGATATTGGTCTATAGTTTTCTTTTCTCGTTGGGTCTTTTCCTGGCTTAGGGATCAAGGTGATGTTTGCTTCATAAAATGTGTTGGGCAGTATTCCTTCTTTTTCTATATTTTGGAAAAGGTTGAGTAATATAGGTACTAGTTCATCTTTAAAGGTTTGGTAGAAATGTGACTTAAAGTCATCTGGTCCTGGGCTTTTCTTTTTAGGGAGATTTTGTATAGTTGATGCTATTTCAGAACTTGATATAGGCCTATTCAACATTTCCACTTCATTCTGGCTGAGTCTAGGGAGGTGGCATGCTTTCAAGTATTGATCTATTTCCTTCAGTTTTTCATATTTCTGAGAATAAAGTTTCTTCTTATATTCATTAGGGATTTTTTGAATTTCTGAGGAGTCTGTTGTTATTTCAACTTCACCATTTCTGATTGATGAAATTAGAGATTTTACTATTTTTTTTCCTGTTTAGATTAGCCAATGGGTTATCTATTTTATTGATCTTTTCAAAAAACCAACTTTTTGATTTATCTATCTGTTGTATAATCTTTTCGTTTTCAATTTCATTTCATTCTGCCCTAATTTTGGTTATTTCTTTTCTTCTGCTGGGTTTGGGGTTGGAATATTCTTCCTTTTCTAGTTGCTTGAGATGTCCCATTACGTTTTTAACTTCATCTCTTTCCATTCTCTTGAGGAAGGTTTGCAGTGCTATAAATTCCCTCTTAGGACTGCCTTAGTGGTATCTCAGAAGTTCTGATAATTTGTGTCTTCATTGTCATTTTGTTCCAAAAATTTGGTGATTTCCTTCTTAATCTCATCTATGGCCCAGCTATTATTCAGCATAAAGTTATTTAGTTTCTATGTTTTTGTATGAGTCTCCAGATTCCTGTTGTTACTAAGTTCAACTTTTATTCCATGATGGTTGAAGAAGATGCAAGGAATAATTTCTATTGTTTTAAATTTGCCTAGGTTAGACTTGTGACCTAAGATGTGATCAATTTTGGAGTATGTTCCATGGGCTGATGAGAAGAAAGTGTATTCAGTTTTTTTAGGATGAAATGTTCTGTAGATATCTGTTAAATCCAAATGTTGAATGGTTAAATTTACATCTAAAATTTATTTACTTGGGCTTCTTTTTGAAGGATCTATCCAACATTGCCAAAGGAGTGTTAAAATTTCCAACTATTGTGGTGCTGGAGGAAATCAAGTTGCTCTTGTCTGTTACAGTCTCTCTTATAAATTGAGGCGAATTCTGGTTGGTTGCATAAATATTAATAATTGAAACCTCATCATATTGAGTGTTACGCTTAACAAATATGAGGTGACATCCTTATCTTTCCCTACTATTGTTGGTTTGAAGCACATTGTATCTGTGAATAAAATTGCAACACCTGCTTTTTTCTGATTTCCGTTTTCCTGGAATATAGATGACCATCCCTTCACCCTGAGTCTATGTTTACCTTTTAAGGTAAGATGAGATTCTTATATGCAGCAGATATCTGGCCTGAGTTTTTGTATGCAGTCAGCCAACCTATGCCTCTTTAGAGGGCAATTTAAGCCATTTACATTAATTGTAAATATTGATAATCCTGGTAGAATTTTGGGTATTGAGTTTTTTTAAGGTCTAGTGGACATTTTAATCCTTTTGCCACTGTGTAAATTGGAATTTGATCAAAAGTTTCTGAGTTTACTTGTGTGGTGGTGGATTGCGCTGATCATTATGGAGGATATGTCTAAGAATATCCTAGAGATCTGGTTTAGTTATGGAAAATTTCTTCAACATGTGAATGTCATTAAAGCATTTAATTTCTCCATCATAAATGAAACTCAGTTTCGCAGGATCCAGGATCCTGGGTTGAAAGTTATTTTGTTATAGGAGATTAAAAGTCAATGACCATCCTCTTCTACCTTGAAAAGTTTCAGAAGAGAAATCTGCAGTAATTCTAATATTCTCCCCCTTGTTGGTTACGGTTTTCTTACATCTGCTGCTTGCAGAATTTTGTCCTTCATTTTATCTTTGGTGAAGTTAATTTTAATGTGCCTAAGAGAAGTCTTATTCAGGTTGAATAATGCTGGGGTTCTGAAACTGTCTGCTATCTGAATTTCAGAATCCCTTCGCATGTCTGGAAAGTTCTTCTTCATTATCTCATAAAGAAGCACCTCTGTAACTTTTGAAGCCACCTCTTCACCTTCAGGGATTCCTATAAGGCAATATTAGTTTTCTTCGAATTATGCCAGAGCTCTCTGAGAAAATGATCTGTTTTTGGTCTCCACTTCTCTTCCTCTTTGAGCATTTGGCAGCATTCAAAAGTTTTGTCTTCAATGTCAGAAATCCTTTCTTCTGCTTGCTCCATTCTGTTACTGAGAATTCTATTGTATTTCTCAGATTCTTGAGGGCTGCAAATTCTTGTATCAATGTGTCAAAATCTTTGGTGATTTTGTCTTTGAATTCATTGAATTCTTGAGACAACTTTGAAATGCTCCTTGAATTTTTAATTCCAACTTTACCTCCATTCTATTAATCTTATTTGCAATCCATATTCTGAATTCAATTTCTGACATTTCAGCCATCTGTTTATGAATGAGATCTTCAGTTGTGTCTGCCATATAGTTCTTTGAGGAGGTTGATCTACTCTGGTTCTTCATGTTACCAGAGGTTTCCCACTGATTCTGCCCCATGATTATTTTATACCATTTGGCTATATGAGCAGATAAGATGAAGTTGGGTTGGCGGCTCCAGAAGTAGTGATTAACCAGCCCTTTTCCCAAGAGCTGTGACTGATGTCTATACCTTTTCTCCTAGAGCTTTGCCAAGGACCTGTAAGTACTATGGCCTGAGAAACTGGGGACCTGCTTGGTGTGGTGAGGCTAAGTGGCTCTGTCTTGTTTTCAGAAGGTCTCTGTCCTACCCTAGTGAATCAGTTACTCTGGGTTGAAGTCTCAGCTGTGGATAAATACCAGCAATTAAGTCATCCCACCCCCCCCACAGGCAACAACTGGAAAAGAAAATCAAACCTTCCCACAACCACACACCCAGGGTACCACTTTGGATAGTCTCAGGTGATTGGCCCAGTTCAAGAGGTCCAAATCAATTGTCCCAGTCAGCACCAGTCTCAGGTGGGAGAGTTCAAAAGGTCTCCGGCAGCTAGATAGCAGGGGTCTACTGGCAGGTCAAGTATGACTAACTCTGGTGCTCTGTTAGATCAGAAGGACACACCCAGCAAATGAATTAGTCTGGGAAGGTTGATGCCTCTTTCCTGCTGCTGCTGCTGGTGCTCTTTGCCTCAGGGCACTGCCTCTACCTCTCCCTCTATGGTTCCTTCTCAGTTGGCCATCTTCTCCTTACTCCTGTGACACAGAATTAGTACAGACCAGCAACTTGCAACTCCCTATCTACAGCTCTCGAGAAAATGCCCAAGAATCTGGGCTCCATAGGGGACAGGCTTCCAGACCTCAGGGTGAGAGTGGAGGGGAGTGCTGGCAATTCAGAATTGCAGGTAGAGAATATATACAGTTTTATGCCTGGCAAGAGAGTGCCATGGTACATTTGTAAAACCCCTCAAGAGAAGGAGTTCTGGTTTTTAGAGGGTCTCTCCTGTGGGATAAAATAGGAGGGAATCTGAACTCTGCTCACTTGTTTGTATAGAGTATACTACAAGCCCTTCTCATGGGGGAGGGGACTCCCATCTGCTTGGTGATGGATTTTGTACCTATTGTTTGTTTCCTTATGGTAGCAGCTCACCTCAGCAGGGCTGATGTGTGTTCTTCAACCTTTTCTCTTGTCTCAGTTCCAAACCATTGGCTTACTTGTTAAACTTCTGTCCTTTAACTTTACTTCTGGATGGGAGCCTCTGTGAAAAGCTGGCTCCAGTCGGCCATCTTGCCTCTGCCCCCTCTGTTTGTTTTTTATAGGTATTCTAGTTTTAGATCTAAGTGCCTAGGGGAAGATAAATGGTTTTCTAATTCACTCATTTTATTTACCAGTATTTTCATTGTCATTTCTTATTATTTAAGTAAAAAGGATAGTCAACCACATACAAGACTGTACTATATATTTATTCTTTTCATACAGATATTTTTATTGAAGAATATTCTCTTTACAAAATAAATTTATTTATGTAAATATAACATACATAGAGAAACGTTTACACATGTTAAATATACATCTTGTAAATTTCACAAAGTGAATATACCAATGATACTGTCATCCACATTAATCAGGAGGATATCCCAGGCACTGTGATCTTGCCTGTCTCTCCCACCTACAGTCATGTTACTGCCTTTATTCACATGTAAGACCTTTTATAGATAAATTTTCCTGACTTTTGAATTTTATATAAATGGAATCACTTACTATGCACATTTTTGTGTCTGGTTTCTTTTGCTCAATATTTTCTTCATTAGATTAATTCACATTATTGAATTTAGTAATTTATTTTAAATGGATGTACATAGTTCCATTTTATAGATTTTAGCTTGTTTTAGAGATCTTCTCGGTGTACCATGATCTATTTATATTACTGTTGATGGAAATTGTCTTTTGGTTTTTGGCTACTATGAGTAATGCTGCTACAAATATCCATGTTCTTGTCATATAAGGCATGCAATTCTTCATTTCTGGGCATACAAATATGCTAACAGTGGGCATACAAATATGCTAACAGTGGAAGTGTTGAGTCATTTGTATATATAGCTTTAGAAGATATTGTCAAAAAGATTTTCAAATTCTTCATACCAGTTTGCATTTATATTAACAATGTTAGAGTGTAAATTGCTATTTAAGTTGAAAATTCTTCACCAATACTCAGTATTGTCAATATTTTCAATTTCCCCCATCCATGTGGGAGTGATTTTAATAGATTCCCCTGAAGAGTAATGAGATTAAGTGTCTTTTTTTTTTTTTTTTTGCATATTTATTGACAATCTGGATATCCTTTTTCTTGAAGTGCTTCCTTGAGTCTTTTATCTATTTATCTAATATAACTTAGAAGTTTTTTAGTTATTTTTTACACAAATCTTTTTTGGTGCAAAATATATTATAATCATATTTCCCACTCTATACTTATTTTTTGTCTTTTAATATTATTTTCTGATGAAAAGTTTTTCCTTTTAATATATTTGGTTTATCTATCTTTTCATTTTAACTAGAATGTTTTTATGTCTTATTTAAAATTTCTTGCCTAACACACTCATGAAGTTTTTATATTACTACTTAAAATCTTATTGTCATTTAGATTTAGATTTATAATGCATATGAAATGGATTTTTAAATATGATATGAAGTGTACTTTTTATGATTCACTATATACATATCTCTCTATATACATCTTTATCAAGTTTACTTGATACACTTTGCTAAAAAGGCCATTTTTTATTTTATTGCTCTGTGGTATCTCATTTTTATAATTGAAGTGTTTATGTATTTCAAACAATGCCAGCAACATCCAAAGAGAAAATATCAGTGATAAACACTGTTAGCACATTCAGTAGTTTCAGTAACAGTGATATTTTAATAGTAAATGTTAAACATTAATAACATGTACTTTCAACCTCCTGTGTCAAAGTGACAATCTATTAAAAGATTTGAACTCTATTCACAGAAAACTGAACATTACACAACATTTTTAAAGCCATTTTAAAGTTGTTTGTGAATGTCTTACAGCCTAGGCATTCTGATTTGTGAACCCCTGAATTATAATATTCTGTGAACAAATGATGTTATTTTCCTGCAAAACATAAAAATTGTAAGGAAATCATTAGAGATAAAATAATATATGGAGAGAATAAATGATTCTGGAGCCCGCAGTTGTATTTAACGGAAGACTTTGTGTTATGAGTGTTTATGTCTAAATTGCATGTATTATTTTTCATAAACTGATATTTCATAAACTACAGTCTATGCAACTGGGACAAAGGAAAGAATGATATTTTTGGTGGCTAGTGGGAGAAACCACACTTTAATCAAACAGTCATTAGTCTTTTGTAATAAATTCATATGAAACAGCAGAAGTCATTCTAAAAGCACGTTAGTAACCTAAACTAATCTGTAGATATTGGGTGTGGGTGGTAAGCCAGAGTCTAAAGATTTGTAAAGATAGGATGTTTACTTGCAATATGAATCATGAATAAGAATTACTAGTCAAAGAGCTGAATCATTTCAAGCAGCGGTAGCAGCAAGTACAATGTCACAAGGTCAACAAGACCATGATTAGTTTGAAATGAAAATAAGACATCTGAGATGCTGGAGCACAAAATGCAAAGACAGCATAGCACCTGGCAAAGCTGGAGAGGAAGGAGGATGGAGGACCTGGAAGCCAGAGTGGGATGGAGAGGCCAGCTCAGTCAAGAAATGATGGTGCTTGGCTCTGGGTAGTATCAGGAGATATAACTAACAATGGTAGAATGTGAAAGAAGATTGACAGGGAGAAAATTTATAGGATTGAGTGGTAATAGATTTGGCATATGGGGAGAGGAGAAGAGAGTTCTCAAGTACTTTCTGGTTTTTGATTTATACAACTGAATAAACAGATAAAACTCATTGAGATAGAAAAAAACTGACCTGATAGGTGGTCACAACCTTTTTTTTTTTTTTTCCTTGTGGATGGATAGGAGTAGATTGTAGACAGAAAGGAATTTAGGATTTATTGAGTTAAAACCGATTTTAAAATATCTACAAGGTGAGGTTGAGTTGGCAATATGTAGATTGCTCTGGAGATCAGGGAAATGGTCTATCCAGAAGGTATACATTTTAAAGTTAGTGGAATTTAGGTGGCATTTGAGGCCAAGTATGGAAGAGGTTGCAGAAGGAAGCCCTGCAGGACATGTATTAAGAGAATGATCTTTATCTTTTGTCGTCCAAGCTGACTCTGTTTGAAATCAGCCAATTAAATATACTTTTGCTTTAGATTAAATATATAATGACTTTCTTGGTCACTGATAATTTATCAAGATTGTTTAGTATGCTAAGAAGCCTAAGTAGAGCTAGGAACTGATAACTTTGAGAGTATATTTTAGTCAAACCATTATTAAACAGAATGTCTTCTTTCTACCCTAAAACCAGAATTTGATATTCTTAAGGGATTATAATAAGTATGAACACATATATATCTTTCTACACAAATCATCTATGGTTACCATAACCCCTTGAGAGGGTGTCTGTGTGTGCTTGTGCATAAGGGTGGTGGTGGAATTAAGCTGGGTGTTATATCCGTAATGTTAGTTATACTACTTTGTCTTTAGGTTTTTTCCATCGAAACCTCATGACCATATAAACATGACTCAATATACGAATATAGAAACACTCATAAGATTAGATTTTCAGAACCAGGAAAACGTGTCATGAGAAAATGGGCTATGGGGTAAAATATGTAATTATTTGAGTTATTGTGGAAGAAGAGATTCAGAACAGTGGAGGCTGGGTATCTATAAGAAGAAGTTACCACGATGCCCCTGAAGCTGCCAATATAAAAGAAAAGAAAAGAAACACGAGACTGCTTCATGGTTTTACATGAGGTCAATCTGGTACCTCATACACAGGGGGCTAGTGCAAAGTCTTTCATTCACTACACATTATTGCGGGGTTTCTCAACCTTGACGCTATTGACATTTTGAGCTGGATAATTCTTTGTTGTGTGCTGTGTTGCATGCTGCAACATGTTTACCAATATTGCTAACTCATATCCTACTAGATGCCAGTGGCTACCTTATAATAGTTATGGGAACCAAAAATGTCTCCAAATATTTGGGGATGGTGGTGGCAGGATGCAACAATGCCTCTAGTTGAGAGTCACTAATATGCCAAATGAATAACATTTCATCTCTGACAGATTTTGAGTATACGAGTCCTTCTTGTCTCTCCCTATTATATTTGGAGGTTGGGAGGGTCTTAATTGCTGAAGAATATGAAGGAGAATCTCTTGGTCACCCTGTGGTCAGGGGCAGAGGTCACAGGTCAAGTCAGGTGCTAGCAGGCATATTTAGTGAGGAGCACTGAGCCAAGGTTCCAGGCTGTGGATTGTCAATGAACCAGCCAGGGTTCATCCCAGACACACACGCACGCCTATTCTACATCTGCTGGACTTTATGAAAGAGGTTTTCACAAGACAACAGTGGAACCCTTGTGAGCTATCTTAGCATATAGGTCAGAGAGCAACGCTAGAGGTTAAAAGTTACCATTTAATTGATTCCCTTCTCTTTAGGTCAAACAACTTACAAAGAATAGTCTGAAAAATGAGGGAGTGAATCTGCCATCTCATAAGCATGACATTTCCTTAGAAAACATAAAATTTAATGACCAAATAAGAAGTAGTTATGATCCTTCAGCTTGAATTTGCTTTTGCATGTGACTAGTAATGCTATCTGACATATTTCTGTTCTGGCTAGTCCCATCCACCACATATATCAGCAGACATCTGCTGTACAACATTAAGGGTTATACAACACCCAGCTGAAACTGTAAGTCTTCATGGTACCTCTGCTTCATACCAGCATTTATGCTCTATGCTCTAAGGCTTCTATTGAGGCAGTTAATAAATATGTCTATAGATTAAGGGTAGTTTCTTTCCATTCTCTCTGGAGATAAAAACAATGTATCCTTCTCCAGCATTTCTCCAGGTTCACGCCATAGATATCAGGTATCTCTGTGGAGTCCTAGAAAACACAGCTAAACTGCCTCCTGGTACGAGCAACCGGATAGCAGCCAAGTAGATACATGTATTGTTATGACAATACAGGAATATAAAATCATGCTGGCTGGCAGCCAGAGTGGAAATCTAGTGACCTAAATGAACTCAACCAGAAATCCATTAAATGATTTAATTTTTGGTCCATCCAGCTATTGATTATATAGTTCTGGAACAGAAGCAGGAGCAATATCAAAAGCAGCTATAAAAGCCTGAGTAGAATTATTAACAGGAAATAACTACTGTAGGAAGTGAATGGATGTCGGATAGGAAGGGGCTCGAGCAACTAGAACAATTATTTTAAGACAAGACTGATTTATTCCCCGTGCAATGAAAGGATTTCCACAGATTGCTCCTGTCAAAACATCAGACTATAACAGGTGTCTCAGCCTTTGAATTCACTGTGATGTTTAACATGTTTTCCTTTTGGAAAAACTAAAAACAAGGGAACAATAGGTACATGAACAGGAATCCATAAGATCTTTCATGTTAGAAAGGTTGAGTAGAGTGTAAATACTATATAAAATTGCAAAGGCAGTATGTAGCTATTGCAAGGATCACGTTCATACGAAGAGTGTTTAATATAGTAAGACCTGTTCAAGGTGAGCTCAGCTGTGTCAGATTATTTGTTTAGTAACTGAGAAACATGTCTTTTTCTTTTTTTCAGTGTTGTATTATAAGCATTAACTGTTTCTGTAGCTTTAAAATAAAATTCATAGGCAAACGAAAGCTAAGCCCTACATTTCAGAAAATAAAAAAAAATTATAAAAGAGTCGCAATCAAAATTTAAGGTATTAGGAGTAGAGAAATATGGGATAGAATTCCATGAAAATCCTTCCTTACACTCGTGGAAGGAGTCTTAAAAGAGTCACATGGCTTTTACTTTCCCCCTTTATTTTCACTGAGAATAAAACACAGGGAAAATCTAACTGTTTGGAAGCTGTGAGGACTACACTATTGTTAGGTCTGAAGACAGGAAAGGATACGAAAACATTTTGTGTGATTACTGTGATGTTTTATTTCCCGTGATTTGATTCTGAGACAGGGAAAGTAGCTGCCTTGGGCTTGGACATGCTGTAATTGTAGAAAATGCAGAAAACTACAAGCCACCAAAGGATGAGAAAGAGTTCACTTTTACAAGTATGGGGCTTATCAATTTTTGATCCAAATAAAGAAATAATCAAGCATTTTCCTCTTTCTCCATTTCAAAATGTATTTTATTCGTCATTACAGGTAATGTCAGATGAATAATTCTTCTCTTATTTTTCATTTTTAATTATTATGGGTACATCATAGTTCTATGTCCTTAGAGGGTACATGAGATGATTTGATACAGGATTGTGATGTAAATCGATCAAGTCTGGGTGATTGATGTATCTGTCACCACAGGTATTTATCAATTCTTTGAGTTCAGAACATTCCAGTTCCACTCTTTTAGATGCTTTAAAGTATACACTAACTCATGTTTGATTGAAGTCACTTTGTTGTGCTATATTGTCCATTCTTTCTAAATATAATATATATTTTTGGATCCATTAACCATCCCCCCTTTATTCCCCTGCTCACTTTCCTTCCTAGCCTCTGTTAATATCATTCTATTCTCTATCTCCACAAGATCAATTATTTTTAATATTTAGGTCCCATATATGAGTGAGAACATGCAAGGTTGGCTTATTTCACTTACAGTCTTCTCCTGTTCCATCCATGTTGTTGAAAATGTCAGGATTCCATTCTTTTTGTGAGTGTATAGAATTCCATTGTGTACATGTACCATGGTTTCTTTATCCATTCATCTACTGATGGACACTTGGGTATTGTGACTTATGCTGAATAAACATGGGACTGTAGATATCATTTAAAAATGCTGAATTCCTTCCTTCTGGATACTTACTACCAGCAGTGGGATTGATGGGTCATATGGGAGTTTTATGTTCAGTTTTTGAGGAAACTCCATACTGTAGAAACTCCATAGTCCATAGTGGTTTTGAGGAGCCTCCATATTCCTGTGATTGCATTAGTTTATATTCCCATCAACAGTGTACAAGAGTTCCCCTTTCTCTATGTCCTTGCCAGAATTTTTTGTGTGTTTTCTTTTAGAAGAGTGATCAAATAAACAGTTCTGAGGTGCAACTAAAACTTCTTGCTCTACAATGTGCCTGCCTTGGTTCTGGAAGTAGAAAAGACCCAGAATCTTTCTATAGGCCTTGACTGTATTCCAATGCATACATCAGAGTAACAGTAATAGTAATACAAGCAATAGAATAGTAATAGTAGCAGTGATAGTAATAGAAGTATGTTCAATGCATAGATGACAGTAAGAGTAACAGGAATATAGAAGCAGTAGTATAGTGACCTCCAAAGACTAGTCACCACAATCATTGGAGAAGTTTTTTCTTTATGAAGACTACATATTTTTTATTTCTTTAATTATTTCTCCAAAGGCACTTGAGACAGTTACAGAAACAATTAAATGAAACATTTTTAGTTTGGAAAATAAGGAGCAAAACTGGCCATGCATATTAATTAAGAATCATGGTGATGAAGGTTGAGGAAACAGACTTTCTGGATTCAAATCATGGCTTTGCCACTTATAAGTCATATGATGGTAGAAAATGTATTTCTTCTTTTTATCCTTTTATTTTTATCATTTGTAAAATGAAGGAAATAATTTCATTGAACTTTCGGATTTGTTGTGAGGATTTTCTGGGATGCAATAAGCGTTGGGCATCATTATTTGCCATTGTTATATCTCACATCATTAGGTCATCAGTTTGGACATTTTGAAGAAGGTTAGATTGGAAATTCCTGGATAAAAATACAGGAAATTTGTGATTCCTTTTCTCTTTTGAACCAATGTTTGGTTTAGAAAATATGAGAGAAAACTAAGATGTCTGGAGCATTTCTATTTGTCAGACATTTTGACATGTATCATTTTAATTAATCTCCATACAAATGTTTTGAGAAAGATTTTTATTGCCATGTATAAATGAGAAGACCAAAGAGAGAAAAGTTAAGTATGTTGTTCAAATGTACATAGAGTAGCAGGTGGGTTTGATTGCAAAGATGCTGAGCAAGGTGTTTTTCTCCATCACCTGTGTACATTGTATACTCTTCATGACCCTAGTGTGCCTGAGATCCTGGTGGTCACATCCCCAAGAAGAGCTCTTCCAGTCACAGAGCCACTCCACCAGGATGGCTCCAGGCTGTAATCATCCAAAAACACCTTGAAATTGATAGATGTGGCTTAAATGGGGGTTCTACCCTCCCATGTGCTCCCTTGTAAGGCCCCCACTATCTACCCTCTTGGGAGAACTATAAGACATCTGTGCTTTACAATCTGTCCTGCATCTGGCAGTGATTCGATGTACCAAAATCAGCCCAGTCTTTGGAGCTCAAGAAATAATGCATTGAAAGCTCACTATCTATTTTAAAATTTTAGACCTAGATAAGTCTTTTGAGGCTCTAAAATATGTCTTGCAAAAGATAGAGGGGTGTGACTTAGTTTCAGAAAAACACAGATGGTGCTATGCTAGACAGGATTGGGAAACGGGTTCCAAGTGAGCCCCACTCTGATCACTTGGAGATGGCAACTTGCCATGCTATGTTGCAAAGGTTCTGAGGCTGCATTCAAACACAGAAGAAGGATTGCTGCCATCAATTAGCCAAGTCTGGCATGGCCGGCCAGGAAAAGCAGGATTGGTATCTTTCAAGCCATTCATTTATCATCCCTGGGCTAGAAGTAGTAGGGAATATTCAGTCAGTTTGAACAAAATATTTATCATCCATGAGAACTGGTTTTATAAATTCTCCTGGTGGTATAGGTGGTCCTTCTTTCCTCACTAATTTTTATGCACCCCTCCTGAAAATGTGTGCTCTGTGGAGTGAAAACTGTTCATTGGTCAAGTAGCTGCATTATTCTGCCAAAAGCAACAAAAACTAGTTTCTGAGAAGAAACACCCACACATTATATTTATTTTAATTTGTTTTCAAGAGTGTTGGGTTTTTTTCTCAGAATCTTCATTACATTACTAATTTAAATAACACATATTTAAGTAATAGCAGTAAACTATGAAAACATAACAATAAGGAGCATTTTAATAGTTTAGGTCACAACTTTGAAGAATGAGTTAATATTTCTACATTGCATTAGACAACAGTTTTCTTTGAATACAGAATTGTATAAAACTAAGTTTTGCGCTCAGGTTCTCTCAAATTTGTTTTAATTTTACTGTTCATGGATCATTTCCAAGACAAAAAATAAATGATGGAAAGATTAATGCTTTGAAGAGTTTTTAAGGATTTTATTTCTGCATTGACTGGGATGCTTTTAACCTTGAATAATATTGATCCACATTTAATAGAAAACTTGGTAGATTCATTCCCAGAATATCTTGAGTTAAGTATTAGCAATTTAAAGAAGCAAATGTATAGATAATCTCCTTAACATTAGCTATCAATATATTGTTTCATGTATTAAGTGATAGATTAAATATTAAAATATGTAATATATAAAAACATAGGCCTCTTCCCTTCAGTAACTTGAAGTAAGAGAAGAATAAAGCATATGTAATATCTGAACATACAAAATAACATTGTTAAAAATATTACATGAAGATGGCTTGGCACCTGTGACTCAATGGGCTAAGGTGCCAGCAGCGTACAACTGAGCTGGCGGGTTCGAATCCAGCCTGGGCCCGCCAAACAACAATGACAGCTGCAACCAAAAAATGGCCAGGCATTGTGGTGGGCGCCTGTAGTCCCAGCTACTTGGGAGGCGGAGGCAAGAGACTCGCTTGAGCCCAGGAATTAGAGGTT